>JBBPMA010000131.1:14873-45262 GCA_038090075.1 Xanthoconium purpureum
AAGTTCGCTTCACAAAATTCTTCCATGCATGGTCGAAGAAAGGCGGAGGAATGCAATCGTAGATGAGTTGGCGGAGTGCGGGAAAGTGGTTTGCACCTTTGTCTCGTGGGAGGTAATCTCGTAGGAAGACAGACATTAAAGTGATGGATTCCAGGTTTGACATGACGGGAACATCAAGACGATTTCTAGAAGCCCTATCGGCAGGTGTGGGGGAGCAGATCGGACATCTAAGTACCCTCAAGTTTGGGGACGCTGCAAGCAGCAGCATTAAGTCTTCTCTGATGTGAAATCATAAGTTCCAATCGTTACCATGAACGACGAGTATGCTTGCCTGCAAGGTCGAAGAATCGATTCAGAGCAATCGAATACTTGGAGTGACGGTCCACATGTCTTGGCCAGAGATATGATGACAGATGTAGGCAGCTGGCCGAGCCAACAGTTGTTGAGCGGCAACATGGGCATGGAAAGCGTGATGATCAAAAGATTTGGGAGCTGACGCACGACTGCGGCAAGCATATTGCAGTCGGGAGCTTCGCAACGCTCATCTTCGATGAGTACATCCAAGCGTTTGGTCCACCAGCCAAGGTGGTTCTTGCCCTGTGCTGTCAAGGCATGCTTCTGGAGTGATTCGTGGAGAGAGACTAGAGTATCCACTTTGGTGATGAGAATGCTCTGATACAGGAATCCCAATGCTAGCTCATTCCAAGTTCTGCAAACGAGAGCTATACCGCGTTTTGTGTGAAGGGAATCTTTCAAGCGCTTTAACTCTCGCTGTTTAACGAGCACGCGGGGTAAGTCCGAAGAAGCCAGTGTGGCGCAGCTCAAGAGGGACTCGATGTCAGTCGCAAGGTCAAAGATCCTAAGCCAAACTTCAGGTGGCACCCGTTGGGGAGTCTGTAGTGAAGAAGTAAGAACCGAGATCATCGGGGGAAGGGTGTGTGCGAGGCGCCACTTGGCACTTGCCATCGACGCTTCACTGGCCCTTATCGGATTCGTTGTTGGGCTGGGTTTTAAGAAGAGCTGTGAAAGTACAATTCCGTTCAGGGGAAAGACTTGTATATGAGACAAGGGTGGAAGTGTCTTGGAGTGGAAGCGGATGTCTTGGAGCAGAACCTGAGGACGGCGCTATCAACAGGAGACGCACATAGACGCAAAGAGGAGGTTGCCGGCTGTATTTATACGCATCATGAAAGATAAGCTCGTCTTCTCATTCCCAAGGTCTGATTGCGCCCAGCAAGAAAGTACCTGAGTACGAAGGTTAGGATGGGCCATCTCCAATCGGCGGAATCACCTGAACGTAGACAAAAAGGACCGTAACTGATTTCAGAAACAGGTGGTGGTGTCGTCAATGTACGTGTTGTGTGGAACTTGAAGTGGAAAAAAGTCGAGGAAAATGTTGGTATGAATGGTGCAGTATGGATCGTGGGCAAGCTGGCACGACATTCCATACCATACTCGTAACTCCACCGCGCTCCAAAAATACTTGATAACTGGTCCATTTGCGCATTCTATCCTACTACCATCGTCTAAGCTTCAAGAATCAAAGGAGCACTGGGTTGAACACCTAGGAGTATACGTACAAATATAGAAACTTCTTCCCGCTTGCTCTGAACTTTGTTGAGCGTGGTCGCCATAGTACATACCTCATTCCGCAACCTTTGGGTAGCAAGACGACTGTCTCTAGAGAAAATTGCGACCGCGTATCCCGAATGCCAGACTCGAGCCGGCATGTCTCCAAGCTGCTCATCCTCGGAATCGTATTCCATATCGTGTTCATTGCGTCTGTGTTCGACTGCTACTTCAGGAGCCCTGTCGTTCATGGAATGGCACGGTATGGCTCACGCGCCGGAGAGTCCAAGCGCCTAGTTCTTATTGTGGGTATGTTGAATGTACACTATGTCTTGCGTCGTTCTTAAACGCTTTGACTAGGTGATGGTCTTCGAGCTGACCTCTTGTTCACTCCCAATGGCTTTTCATCAATCAATCCTACCGTAGAGGTAGTTGCTCCGTACCTGAGGTCTATCGCAGAGAAACGCGGTGCCTTCGGAGTATCTCATACCAGAGTGCCTACCGAGAGTCGCCCAGGGCATGTCGCCATCATAGGTTCGTCACCACAAGTGCACCCTTTTCTATCCTCACGCTTGGATGGGTAGGGGGAATGTATGAGGATGTCTCAGCGGTCACGAAGGTCAGAAGACATGAACGTGATTCCAGATACTGTCAATGACCTTAGCGCGTCAATCACAGGGCTGGAAAACCAACCCGGTAGGGGATTTACGGAGGGGTGGCTCTCCGGCCGCTGACCATATCTCAATCTAGGTTGATTTTGATTCAGTGTTTAACCAATCAGTTCACACCTTCTCTTTTGGGTCGCCCGACATCCTCCCGATGTTCGCCAAAGGTGCAACTCCCGGAAAAGTCCGTTCATGGTGCTATGTCGAGGAGGCAGAAGATTTTACAAAAGGTTGGGATGACGCCAGGCTTGGTCACGGTCCTAATGAAATGTGCAGATGCGACTACTCTCGATACCTGGGTGTTGGACCAACTTCGTGTACTATTTCGAAACGCGTCTCAAGATGCCACACTGAATTCGAACTTACATGAAGACAAAGTGATATTTTTTATGCACCTCCTAGGGTTGGACACTACCGGTCACTCATACCGTCCTCATTCCAAGGTGAGTCCAGTTACTCGCTCGTGGATTACCCCACTCAAGTATACCATCAGGAATATATGAATAACATCCGAGTTGTTGACAACATTGTCCGTGAGACGGAAAAGCTCTTCTTGGACTTCTACGGGGACGAGGAAACAACTTTCGTATTCACCGCAGATCATGGTATGTCCAAGATCGGTAATCATGGAGACGGTGGTGAGGTTTTACCACTCTCTAGCATGTCTAGCCTTCACCGCCTTTCTCAGACCCGGACAACACTCGAACACCACTTATTGCGTGGGGCAAAGGCATCCGGGGTCCTCTACCCGATTCTTCACCTTCTTCGCATGACGACTTCTCACGTCCATGGAGGCTCGAGCATGTACTTCGCCGGGATGTCTCTCAAGCGGACATAGCTCCTCTCATGGCGTCAATCATCGGCATAGATTGGCCAGTGAACTCGGTTGGCGTGCTACCCGACGTCGATCACACGCAGGCTGGGTTCCTCAATCCTTATGGAGGAGAGGAGTCCCTCGCTCACCTGGGATTAGTCAATACTCAGGTCTTGTTGGAGCACTATCGTATCAAACACGGTAAATTGTCATTTGCCATTGAATATAGACTCTCATCTTTCCAAGAGCTTAAACAGGCACACGTTTTGTTCTATAAACTATTTGGCCCTCTCGAAGATGTGGGTGATTCCGGGATGCCAGCCCGCATCCGAAAACTTGGGTCCATTGAACAATCACTCAAAGAAGGACTATGGAATGAAGCGCGCCAACAATCTGCGCACTTGATCGACACTTGTTTGGCAGGTTTGCGCTACCTAGAAACGTCAGCTTCCATTGTATCCCATACATCCTGAACTTACAAGGTCTTCAGCTATGATCGCTTCTTGGTTCGCTCCATTGTCATCGTTGCGTATGTTGGATGGGCTGCATATACTTCTATCTCCCTCCTCCCTGCACTTGACAACCCACCAGTGCCTGCCACTAGGCAGGGGCTCGTCGATGCATTCACTCTTCTGACATTCTTCGGTTCAGCGATGGCTTTTTGGATACAGGACGCACCGTGGACATTTTACGTTTATGTTGCCTTCCCATGTTATTTCTGGAGAGTGTTCTACCTTCGAGGGGTACCTACTCTACTCACAACCATATCTCAATCTTCTTTCTCCACTCGCCAGCTTTGCGTTTATGCGTTACTTGTTGTTGTCTCACTCCAAAGCATGGTAGTACGTACGTCTTTTCGTACTGAAGTTATGGCTCACAGGTTGCATTTCTTTTCAGGCTGCATACACCTACCGCTGTATATGGAGCGCTGGTTTCGTCACCATCGGAGTCCTGTGGCCATACTGTGCTTGGCCATCTTCAACGCTCTCACAGAACTGGAAACTTGCCCTATGGTGGACCTTGAGTTGCCTCGTTACCGCTGTCTTCCCTCTCCTCCCAGTTGATAAGAAGGAAAGTCTCCCAACCATGTAGGTCACGAATGATCTGACTTGGGCAGTGCTGACGAGTTTGCAGCCTGTTTGGTGGTGTCGTGATGCTCTTCGTAGGTATCACGCACACTTGGCCATTTAACTCTGGCCCAGGCTTTAATAACAGACAATCCTCTACATTTTTTCAAGTAAGCGAAGAATCTCTATACTTGTTACTTTCGCTTAATTTCAGGAAGTTGGGTCTTCTCGCCGCTATTATGCTCGTCACTGCTAGCAGTGTCATTAGCTTACAAGCGAAAAACGGCTTACCACCCTACAACCAATTCGCTGCATGGTCAATTCTCGGTATGCGATTTATCCTCTTTGTAATTGACGTGCCCTTTAACTTTGATTCATCAGTGATATCCTCGGTATACCCATTCTTATCCCAAGTGCAGCATTCCTCCCCGAGGACCAAAATCCTGACGTTCTTCTTGGCATTTTCTGTCTGTTTCGTTGTACTGTCAATATCTGTAGAAGGTCTCTTCTACTCGGCTTTCACGTGCAATTTACTTCTGTGGATAGAAGTTGAAGCAGCCGTTCGGAAAAAATTGAGCGCCAACGGATTCACGTTGAAAGAGGTCCGGTCGGAGAGTTACCACTTCCAGGCAGATGATGTACGGATAGCTTTGTTTTTCCTATTTTTCGTGCAGGTTGCCTTCTTTGGGACTGGAAAGTATGTTACATTCATACCATGTATGTCCGTCCCTCATTTTGACTTGTTTTGCCTTCAGCGTCGCATCCATATCGTAAGTTCTATTGGATGGCATTTCGGCGCGATGTGATTTGACGGCGCCTAGTTCCTTTTATCTAGAGCCTGTATATCGGCTTGTGCCGGTATTCAATCCTTTCTTAATGGCGGCTCTACTGGTTCGTATTCTAATTTGCATATATATCTGCTGACGTGTCTGTGACAGATGTTCAAGATCGTTGCGCCATATGTGATCCTGTCAGCAGCTTTTGCGACCCTCAATGCCCGTTTACGCCTGCCTTCTTTCTCCCTGTTCCTTGTGGCGCTGACCCTCACTGATGGTGGGAATGATGTTTAATCCGCCGTGACTGTCCATTTCTGATCGATCCAATAGGAATGACGATGACATTCTTCCTGAACGTGACTGATACTGGTACGAACTATTGCTCAGCCTCTGTTCGTTGACTGATGCGCCGATCAAGGTTCATGGTTGGAGATAGGGCAATCTATCAGCTTTTTCTGCATCACATCTCTTTTGTTGGTGTGGTCAGCTGGCATCTGTGCGGGTGGCGAGTATCTCATGGGGGACACTTTGATCCCCGTCGACATACGTGGAAAGAAGGTAACGTAGACCCACGATCGTCGGTAATATGGATGATGTCGGGGAAGCAGGCGGGAACATGTGGGGACGTACACACAGCTAATTGGATTTATTTTTTTTCTCTCTCGAGCCGAGACTCTGACAAGGTGGTGAGATCCGAGGGCGCTGATAATCTGCTGACGTTTCACATTTTGCGCCCCATGAACGAATGCCGCCGAATTATATAGACCAAAACCTCCGCGCGTCCGTTACCGCCCGAGGTCATTGACACAAGTCAAATTACTCAATGGGTCGACGACAGGTCGGGAAATGGGCATACAAGAAAAAAAAAAGACTACGATATAATGGCAAAAAATGCTCAAAGGTGCAACATGGAAATCAGTGAGTGGATGTCAACGCCTTTGTGAGCACTGCAGATCGGGATGGAGTCAGGACATAGCAGTATCGCCTAGCGGAACTGACGAACCAATGGCGTGGCTGATCTCAGACCGGTCTGTCGCCTGAATTTCAAAAGCTATGCCATCTAGCTTCTGTCTGAGGGCCTCGTGGGAGGACGCGAACAGCATCTTGTCTTTGATTTTCGCATCGTCAGGAGACCTGATGAAGGTGGCCGCCCGTCAGCGGTGATTAAGATCGGCGGCCCTCGGGGTCCGGCCCCCGCCGCCCCGCCCCGCCCCCCTGATCGGGCGGAAGAAAAATTAAAATAAACCTCACCATGAAACGAAGCAAAGTTTGTTCCTTTTTCCGTCCCCCTTTGCGAATTCGAAATCGTAGACTGCCCAGCGGCATTGATCCTTGGGCAACTCCTCTACAAAGGCTTCAAAACTGGATTCCTCTGATGCCTTGTTGACGACAATCTCGGAGAGGTCGTCGCTGATAGCGAAGAGGATGTACTTGAGTTTCTTGCCTAGCTTGAGCTGCTGATAAGTTGTAGTGCATTCATCTGCAACTTGGATACCGGATGCCTGTATAACATAAGTGAACAAGCGGGTTCGTGGTTGTCAAGACTCTGATGTCATACTCACCATAATAGAATCTAGTGGTTTGGATGAAAATGCTATGTTTTAGGGGCAACACTCAAGCTGACCTGCGACCGCTTATAAACAAGACGCTGAACAGCTTTCGCTGGCCACGGAATGACATCGGTCGCTGCGCCGCAAAGTTGCGCAGGCGAGCCACATGCCACGGCGACTGCGCAATGAGAGGTTCGACTGCGCTGATACTTGAGATAGCGAATAAAATAGAAAGCTATATGTAGACCACTACAACACAGTCTAGCTTTTGTTCACAAATACCCACAAAGCCAGTGATGCCTCCCAATTTCTTATTATCGACGTCTAATTTCTTCCATCTTATTCGCTACTACATTGGCTGTCTGACGAGCGTCAAACAGCCCGACACCCTTGGCGGGTGGCGCCCAACCATCCGGTATACGCTCTTCGCCGTACCATTGTTCGAGCGTCGACAACGGTACTTGACCATTCCCTTGCTTAAGGAGCAACCAGCACAGCGCAGCTTCACCCGTGCCAATCTCGGAGTGCAGGTGGTCCAACGGTGATGTCAGCCTCGCTTCTCTGTCTACTCGCAACCTTGCAAACTCATCCAGGTTCAATCCCTGCTTCTCGTTCGCATGCGATAGAAAGGAGTGGAGGAGCTCTGGGTCGACTAGGATGGGGGCTTCGGCGTGGCCAGAAAGGGCATCCCCGTGGACGAGGGATGCGTCATGCTCGATTCTGTTGTGCAACGCAAGCTTGTCGAGGTCAAGGCGCAGGGCGTGGCCACATAGAAGAATACCGACAAGCGCTAGGAGAGCTGCGAGGGGGAACGACAGGTTGTAAACGGAGCGGACGGCTTGTATGAGTTGCCAGAAGCCGATGTTTGTGCCGTTATGGGGACTGAGCAGTGAGTTTCGCTCAGGACAGATGGCAGTTGCGGTACTTACAGGTATCCGTGATTTGCCAGGGCATTGAGTGCGGGACAAGGAGAGCGTTTGTCGCCCCGTGCAGCGGGCACGAACGGAGGACGGCCGGCGGTCGACATTGAGGTAGACAAAGAAATAGCCCCTGTGTGGCGTTAACCTTTTATGGTTGTCAAGTCTGTGGCTGTGCGCGAAGCTTCATCCAATATCGCTGATAATTATCACGCAGTTATTTACCCCGTCCTGTTGGCTTTGCTCGTTGGCGGGTATCAAATTGATCTAGTCTGTATTAGTTCCAAGTACATGTCACGAATGAACGTTTCATATGTATGGTGGGCCCAAAGCTGTATAAACATATCAGCAACTGTGGACATACGAACAAGTAGACGTACCTTTCCTGAAGACACCAAGAGTGAATTCGACAACTAAGAGTAAGACGCCACCGCCTGGGGCCAGCCGAAGCACCTTTGGTACAAAGCCTTTGTAAAGCGCTGCCGGTCCTTCTTCTCGCATTATCGTAAGGAGTCTGACCAGAGCAGTTAAAATATGTTCTCTTAGGTGAGGAAAAATAAACATACGCAGGGTATGTCCAATTGTATTTGGGCACGACCCCTGGAACCTTACTGGCTCCCTGGATGCGTGACTTGACCACCTACGAAACGAACAACTCAGCTTCTTGATCAGTTGGCATGCGCGCCCAAACGTACATCAAATGGGGTATTGAGAGCTGTACCGACGAAACCGCCCACAGCGCCAGAGACAAAATTGTTGAAAAGTTGAGCTTGCGGAGTCTGAGATTGTCTTTCATAGAACGTTCAGAGACAAAGCGAACAATCCCACCTCTGCTTTTGGCATCAGGGTACGCACTTGATGGATACATCCAAAGTATCCTCCATTCCACCAGACGTGTCTGTTAAGGGAAGACTTCAACATTGCGTATCATTAGGTAGGCATATGCTCCACCTCCAAAATGTTGCTTCCATTCCAGCATAAAGCCCCAGAATGCCTTCTTTTCTAACAATCTGTTTAACAACATCTAATGGGCCCGCAAACTTGCTTGCTTTATCCTGCAATCTAAAATGATCTGTGAGCATTGCACACGAACAGGTGGGGAGTAGCGGCAAGTTTACTTGATCTTGACGAGCTCAAATGGAACAACAACGAAGGACTCGGAAGCGCCCGCGCTGCATCCTGTGAGAATAGAGAGTTGCTGCGTCATTTTACTTTCACCAAACAGCCCCATAAATGTTTTCCCCCAGAAATCATTGGCAGCGCTAAGTAAAGAGATATTATTTCGTGACATTGAGGAAGATGACCCGAATCGCATATCACTACTTACAACTTGACTGCACGCTTTGGGGCTTCCAGAAGCAGCGGTGGAACCAAACCTGACAGCAGTCGCTCAGAAGACTTTCTTCATAAGACGTTTATGAGAATTAGAACATCATCGTACCTCTGTACAACCTGCCGGCACTAGACTTGGGCTTCAGTCTTGGCGAAAATGACTGAATCCGTGTGAGACTTACCCTTCCTCGCGGATGATGGAAGCGAGAGTACCAACCATGCCATGCTTGGCTTTGCCGGTCTCTAGCTGCATGCGCGTCTTGACCTGGGATCATATGTTTCGTATGTTGAAAATTTCACACATGACACAAGGGGATGAGAACGTACGACATCTGCCAGACAGGGACACAGATCGTGTTAGGGAAGAGCAAGAACAGCACGGCACTCACCGAGTGGGTAAAAGGTCAGGATTTCTGACACACCCGCAATCGCGCCGGCGGCGAAGTTGGCGATGAAAGGAAGTGCTATTTAATTATAGTAAAACGCCATTGATGCACATTGTCAGCAGAGAACAAGGGAGACAAAGACAAGATGGCAGTTCTCACGTTTGGGCTGCTGGGTAGCCATTTCTTTGGAAGGCTTTGGGCGACGGGTTGGATTGTGCGACGGATGTCAACGGAGGTTGCCCGGATCTCTGGGGACTTGTGTGACATCCCACGTGACACCGTCACTCATTGTGACAAACCGTCACGCGAGTTTTCCAGCGAAGTGGCCGAGCATGTTCGAATTGCCATGGTCTACATCGCATCGTGGCAGGAGTACCAAGAGGCTGCAGAGAGTTTGTATGTCAAGTCTCCGGGAAAGGTAAGCTCCATCGCTGATACCACGATGCTCAACTTCATCGCGCCACCAGACACGATATTGTGTAAAATGGAAATCATCAGAGGGGAAACTCGTCCTCAGGATCACCGATGATACGACGGTACGTGATCCATGTGTTCAGACGGGAGGTTTTCATCTTCATCTCCTTCACATACAGTGTATCAAGTTCAAAACTTACTCATCGATCTTTCTCAACCGATTTGAGTCCCTCAATCTCTCATTAATGCAGAAAATGCAAAACAGGCGTCCGGATCCACCCGTGTCCACTGTTCCGCCGCAGTTGTTGGCCACCGGAGATTCCAGTCACGCACGGGCAGTATCTCCGGTGCCTGGTTCACAGACCAGTCCAGCCGCTGGCGGAGTAAAGAAGAAGAAAGTAAAGAAAAAGAAATAGTCGATCGCTTCCAGTGACACTTTGACGTGCCTTGTGAGTCCATTCACTCGTCGTGAGGTGCCTCTGGCAGTGATCGATACACGTAAATCCCACAGCGAACCATGTCCCTTATCGCCTGTTGCTTATTTAACGACCACGCGTGTTCTGTCCCGCACGATGCGTTTATTTGACGGGCGAGCTTATCGTTAGTACTTGGCCCTGGATGTCAAAGGCTGTGCGGAATACATTCGTAGTCAATGGGGAGATTTTGGATGGGTAGATCCGAATAAATGGATCGTGTATTTGGCAGACGAGTGGTGTCCGGGGTTCGTTTGTCATGACACCTAGCTGAGGTCCGAAGGGAGACCGAAAAGGACGACGTCCGACGATCCCGTTCACTCACGCAGGCTCACTTGAGACGATTCGATCCGACCTTGAGCTCGAGAACTCCAATATATCTCTGTACGTAGAACATTCCGCCCGCCAATTCCCACAGCCCACATAATGTCACGTAGCATTGGCTCAATTGTTCACACCAACCCGACGTCAACCACAAGGTCACGTCCTTCGGCAGCATTCACAGTCGACTTGCAGCCCGATAATCTCTTCTTGGCGAAAGGCGTCTCTCTGACTAGATCGGGACATCCTTGTTCTTGCACCAAAGGCCATGGCCCTCCGCCGACTCACTACCTCCGTAGACGGCTCTATTCCGATCCCTGCACTTTTGTATGACGATGAAGATCTTCTTGCATCTCAAGACAGCGTCGGGATTTACGATGGGTACGTTCTATCTCTTCACTCTGCCAGTGGGTTTCTATGGATACTTGCGATTAATCGTACAATTCATTGATTTCGCCAACCAACACTAAATACGCAGCCTTCAGAAAGCCGTCAATCATCAGTCTGGTGCAGTGCACGTGTCCTCGCATCGCCTGTTCTTCGTGAACTCGCATCATCCAACTTCCCATTCGTTCGGTCTGGATCTCGTACACATTACACGGACGGATTACTATGCAGGATTACTCATGTCCTCCCCGAAAGTCACGTTGTACCTCGATCCCACGTTTGTTCCTCCGTCCGGTAGTCAGGACGCCGTCAATGACAGTTTGGAGAGCTGGGTTTGCGAGGTGTGTAATCACCGCAATCCCCCTGGACTCAGTCCAGCCGCTGCACGGATATGTGCCCTCTGTGGCGTGCCCAGAAGCGCGCTGTCGGGTTCACCTCCGCCTCAACAATTAGCCTTGTCCACCTCACAACCTGGATCGATTATATCCCTCCCTGTCGCCTTGTCAACGCTGTCTAGATCTTCTACCCCTCCACCACCGACTAGCGAATCGTTAGCGATTGCATGTACCGCATGTACATTTCTGAACCACCCCTCCCTTCGAAACTGTGAGATTTGCTCTACCCCGTTACCGCTCGCTCTAGGGAATTTTGGAATCAACAGCAAGTCCGCGCCGTCGTCTCGACCCGTATCCCCACTCGATGAAGACAACGTCTTCGATCCTGCAAATCCTCTGATTAAGCTAAGTTTCCGCAAGGGCGGTGACAAAACATTCTATGCGATTCTTAGACGTGCTCTGAAGGCGAGGGCATGGGAGGTCAGTCTAGAGATATGATTCCAGAGATCCACCGCCACTGAATTCCCATCCAGGGTAGGCAAATTGGCAAAGCTCCTCGAAGTGGCGCTTCGAGCCTCAGCACGGCATCTCCTAGTGGAACCTCGACGCCGGGACCTATACGACGATCAGGCATCGGTAAATTATTCTCATCTTGTCTCTGGGGGTGTGCTGAAGGAAGTTGCCAGATGGCATTCTACGCAGCGTCGAGACATCAGCGCAAAACACTGAAACAGATTTATCCGATGCCTTTAAAGATCTCGAGGCTCTGATGGTGAAAGCTCAGGACCTTGTCCATCTCGCCGCCGAACTGAACGAGAAACTTGGGGCGTCGGGCAATGGGACTACGGTGAATAACACCGCATCTACATCGACGTGGATGTCTTCCACCTCGGGCTCGACAACTTTGGCCTCATCGTCGCTATTCGCGACGACTTCGCTTGTGCCTTCCTCCGAACCGGAGGAAGCAAAATTCATACGGTCGTCCTTGGCACAGCTCGGCTTACAGTTGTCGAACGCGCCGGTGACAGCGGACATGATACAAGACGAGAGGACGTGGATGGAGGAGTTGTCGCGCGAACTTTCCAGAGTCCTTCAGGGCTCCGGTGATGAAGGCCCCGAACGGGGAACGGGGAGTATCATGGGGGGACGGGGAATAATCGGTCTGGATGAGGTTTGGGGTGGCTGGAATCGTGCCAGAGGTGTGGGTGAGTTTAACATATGAAATTGAGATAATATTCAAGGGCGATCAACTTATGCAACTGCTAGCGCTTATTCCACCCTCGACGCTTTTACACGCACTGCAGCACTTGCCCTTACATACTATGCCACCGATCCGGTGCAGAATATTCAAATCAGGTTTGCGAGTGCTCCACACACCAGCATACACTCATGCAGCGTTTGCGGCACGGATGTCGAGCTACCTGACCATTTCGGACGGACAAACCACGAGTCAGATAGCTCGAGAGGAGAACATCACAATTTCGCTTGCTACAGAAATGATCTTGGCGGTCGAAGCTGATGGAGCGATATGCAGAGATGACGAACTGTCGGCAATAAGAGGGGGTGGAAGTGGCAGTGGCTCGGAGCTTAGATGGACCCTAAACAGGTTTGCTCATTATGACTGGGACGGCGAAGTGGCGTTGTAGAGTCGTAATATACCATACGCAAGGATGATGTCGAGAGTACAGGCGCTTGAAGACGAGGCTGTGAGTGTCATTGAGTCAGGAGTGATAGCTTGACACGTTTTCGACGTCGACTAGGACAGGGCTGAGAGACCCTATGATCAGTGGCGATCGCGCCACCCAGTTTTCCGAAAGCAGTTGCATGGCTGTGGCTGGCTAGAGCTAACTTGACTAGACTTTGGACATCCACTCCGAACTTGGCCACGGAGCCACGGCGTCGCGGCTTCCATGGTGATGAATTTGAAGAATTTCTCTAGGCAACGCTCGGACTCAGAGGGGGGGACTACATTCAACCCAAGGATTGGGGCGTGGCGCTGGAGATCCGACAGGATACCCAGTCCATGTGCTGGCTCTCCAGTAGGTCACGACTAGGCTACGTTACTACGGACAAGTGAGTTGGCAGTCGGAAAAACCAAATATCCATAATCGCCCCTTGATGCAGATGGTTTAGTTCAATCTTAGCCACGTGCGCCGCCTCCCCGTCCACGTTAGGGATGAGGTAAGGGTGGTCTCCTTGGCGGGCCGTGCCGCGCCGACGACAACGGGAGTGCGAGGGTCGCACATCAGCGCATCGCCAGCGCTTCATCGACATGGCTGCCACGAGGTTCCACTGCGCGTCCCTGACAGCTGCAAATGCAAGCTCCCATTCACCGCCATTTCTGTCTCGGGAGCAGACAAGAAAAAGCACTCGGCACGCAGATCGGCGATTCCCCCTTCAAGATGGTATCCTTGCCCATTTCCTGATCGACCTGTCTAACCTGATAACAATCAACGCTTCGCTCCATTTCCGGGCTCCGTCAACTAAACCTTGTTGAGGCTGGCACGCCCCCTTATCCCACCCACCCACTTCGTCCGAATTGTCTCTTTGGGGCCTCTCCAAATGGCCGCAGTTGTGTATATGTATCCACTCAGGGTTACCTTCGCGGGAAAAATAATCAAGTTGTGTTTGCATCATCGGAACCGGAAAAAGCCATGAGCGCCGACAGCTCACAAGCGTGGCATGGCAGGCGATGGCAATTTGCCAAATGACCATGATTATTGAGTCCGTGCACAGCACGGCTATCAGCAAGCGCAGGTCAAGATCTCTTCTCCCGCATCTGCTTGTCCCTCTTTGGTGAGCTAATAATGGGTTATCGCGGAGTGGAATGTCCAAATAACGAAGCTTTATAGATGGACCAGTATCAACACGGGTAAAGCTGTACCGAAGCACCACCCTTCAGGAGCCCCCGCCTCCACATCCCCCCTTTCAGCCTTTCGCGCGTTCGCTATGGGTCTCGCCACCAAGGAGCTCTCGAGACCGCTCACGCCCAAGGAGCAGGAAAGCATTGCTCACCTCGACAGACTCAAGTACTTCCTCGCCACAGCGCCGTCACGCTGGTCCTCGGGGGGCTCTTCGCGTTCCACTGATGACGCGTTAGGGGACCCTGGAGCCGTCGGCCATACTTCCTCGCATCCTTCCATGAACCGTTTCCTCCTCCCCTCTTCAGAATACGTCTCGTGCGTCCTCTGGGGGGGCATCTATCACATCACTGGCACCGACATCGTCCGCGCTTTGGTCTTTCGATTCGAGGCCTTTGGGCGACCTGTCAGGAACATGAAAAAGTTTGAAGAGGGCGTTTTCAGCGACCTTCGCAACCTCAAGCCCGGAGTAGATGCCACTCTGGAAGAGCCCAAAGTACGTGACCCCCGCCACCTTATCTCGCGACACACAGACTTATGTCCGTTCAGTCCCCGTTCTTGGACCTTCTATTCAAATACCAATGCATTCGTACGCAAAAAAAGCAAAAGGTGTTTTACTGGTGAGTGAAATGATTGGCGTCCTCCCGATCTGATCCTATTTCACGAATGCACAGGTACTCTGTTCCCCATGATCGTCTCTTCCTCGATGCACTGGAGCGTGATCTCAAGCGGGAGAAGATGGGCCTCGAGCCTACGACCGTCGTCGTGGGGGAACCGGCGTTGTCATTCACATACGAACCTCAGCGTAGCCTCTACGAACAATTCGGGAAAGTGTTGGGTAGCCGAGACGCGGAGGGAGACTCCAGCTCCCATCCAGCCCGCGACGTGGCAGTCTCACAACCCGTAGACGATGGGAACGGCCACCTGTCTACCGCTGTCCCTGCCAGTCAGCATAACATGATCCGTATCGAGGGCACAGGTACCAATCAACTCACGTCGACCGTACAGCGATCGAACCTGCCGTTCATGCCGTTCACGCTATTCGAGGGCTCCCCGACCTATAAGCAGCGGCGCAAAAAACCGGCAAGTAAATATCATCCCGGCAATCTTTCGGGGATCAACCGCAGCAGCCCGGACGGGGGCCATCACTCTCGCAACGACTCCACAAATGTGGGCAGTGGTTATGGGCCCAACGACCGCGCGACCTCGGCCGCGGATATGTTTATAGCGCAAGCCAGGGGCGACTCGAAGCTTATCGCTGGGACACCACCGACGGATATAAATCCGCCTCCACTCGCGCCTGCCTTGCCCGTCGACGGCGGTGTTTACGGTACATACGAACATGCTCCTTGCAACGACTCGGCACACAGACTATCGCACCATTATCCTTGTCCCAATCCCGACAGCACGACCTTGCCAGCCTACCCCCACGCCGCGGGTTCTGGCATTCCAATTACGTCCAAGGCTTTCGTCTGCCCACTTTTCTGCTGCGGCCGGCTGTTCAAGCGTATGGAACACTTGAAGCGACATGTGCGCACCCACACGATGGAACGTCCATATCAATGTGACCGATGCATGAAGCGGTTCTCGAGGTCCGACAACCTCAATCAACACCTACGCATCCATTTCCGCGCTGACGGGGATGATGCAAGCTCCGGAGACTTCGGAGCTTCTGATGTCGACACTGAAAGCCAGGGATTGGACGAAGGTGACTTCCCTATGCCGTTCTCAAATGGCATGCCGAATATGGAAATATGCGAAGTGGAGGTGGCGGGTCAGTTGCAGGAGATTCAGGGAGATGAAGAAGGTCTGGTAGCCGCGCCTGGGACCTTGACATGGAGTGCCGCCGCCTCGAATCCCGCTCTGAGTCCATATTATTCTCATAACGTTCCCGCAGCTGTCGACATGCCTAGTCCAGATGGCGATTTACCCCATCTGGGTTTCCTCCCCCCCGTTGACACGTCGAACATAACCTGGACTGGTCTCCCTCACGTCTCTTCCACTCCCGATCCCATAACCTCGCACTGCAGAGAGCCGATGATGGCATCTCTTTCCGCCCCACCCTCTCGACCGGAATTCGATCAGATGTCTCTTCATCGCTCTGTGATGATCCGTGGTGTGGCTGGCCCAGGCCCAGTGAGGCGCCACAGGAGCATGACACCATCTCTACTGAGAGATTTTGACCGAGGTCAGTCGCCGCCCAGCCGTGGGTACCACCCATATCCGCCGATCTCCGCCACCCAGTCTCGTGCCAGCTCAAGCGGGACTTCGAGCCCGTCAAGCCTGGCCTGCTCACCAAACATGCCTACCATGTCCCCTGTCTCCATTGACGACAACCCGGGTAGCGCTCAACCACACTGTGTGCCTGCTGCTTCCCAGATGTCAATTGGTTACAACGTCATTCCTTCTGGCAGGATGTCATATTATGACAGCCCTCTGGATACAGATCATCCTTATACCAACAACTATTTTGACTCGAATCCTCTGTTTACTAGCGCATAGACTTATTCCCCCATGTGTGTTTCTAAGTAATATATTACTATAGCGTTTAGGAACCTTCCACTCGACCGCTCTGTATCCCTGCAAATTATTTATCTACCTGTCTACGATAGTATACCCCATACAAATCGCGCTGTAATTTGTACTGCGACCCGAACGTCCCGAATCCGTGTTCGATCACCTAGAAACGAATCCCCTCGTGAACAGTGCAACCCATGAGCCCCTCCCTCGCAACGTGCTTAAATACATCATCCACCTCGCAGACCACTTTTGTCATGTTCTCGCACGTGGGCTGCATTCTTCAGCTCCTTTTTTTCCCTGACCGTCTCCTTCACGAATGTGATAGGATCGGTCGATTGCACTGCGTGGTGCTCTTATCTCACGCCCACGATTCTTCGACTAATTATAATTCGCTGCACGTTGCATGGATGAGCCAGGACGATCACGATCGAGAGATCGTCCACTGGTTTACGTCTATAATCCCATATAGCAACCAACTCACACTGCTAGGAATTGAATTGACAGGAGATGGACGTGGGTGGGTGGAAACGTCCAACGTGAAGCGATGCCCATACGGTCGTTGGTCATGACGACAAGAACGCCCAAGGCGTATTATGAGCCAGTTATCGACGATCGTTAACGACGACTCGAGGTGCGACCTCCACCCCGACGAAGGACGAACGAGGGTGAGGGCTTCTGGATCTGTTCAGGTAATTCACGTTCGGTGCCATCACCGTGCCTAACGTCCATGATCCCACACTTAACAGATACTTAGACGAATCCCCGTAGGTGTCGGGCAATGAAAGAAGGGGCTCGAGCCACGCTCGCTCCACCGATAACCGATACTTATCGAGGCGCAACGTAGGACCGCTTTCGTAACTGAGTACTAAGTACTGAGTAATAAGATTGAGTAAGCCCATAGAGTGCGTGAGCATTTAAGCGATCCTAAATGGCATCTTACAGCATTAGTGATGCGCCCCCAAATGGAGGGAGGCATAGCAAGAAGGGTGCGTTGCATAGTCCTCGGATAAATCTGCGGGTGCATGGTTTAATCTCAATGGGACCCTGCCTGAGCAAGCTCTAGTTCCACCGGCGGCGTTTGCCTAGAAAGTACACACCGAAGAAAGATTCGGGACCTCCCGCCACTAAACAAACCGGGGACGAGCCGGTTAGTCCCGACAATATCGCATGCCCGTATCAGGGATGCCAGGGCCAGTAGACACGATTATTGAGCAGGGCAGGACGCCCCTAACAACATATCCTGGACCGACATTACGAACATTACCCAATCTCGGACAGCAAAGCGAGCTTCGGGTAAACGACCCTCCGTCTGGTTCCCTTTTCCTGCGTTCAACTACAAGACTTTCTTATTTGGGTGTTCCGATCATCGCAAAGGGTCACTCGGAAGGTTGCGAATATGAAAAGTAGGCTAGAACCTTGGGCCATGCGGTTGTCACGTGTACTGATTAGGCAGGAGCAACCATCATTACGTAACAACGATGAAATTCGCGTGAGCGAGCCAAGTCAACAAAAACCATTTTGCCATGTTCTCCGCATTTTCGAGGCGTCTGGTACGTCCTTTCCCCACACAGCCTTTTTTTTGATTGACATAAAAAATACAGCCTCAGGTATCTATTTTGTCCGTGATGACCGATTGTCGCCGAAAATCGTGCTAATCTGACGGACAGTCACCATCCGTCGTCTCCACCTTCCGTAAAGGCACTCGCAATGCTGCGGGCCTCGCTCTCCGCCCCGTACCCGCCTTCCAAGCCTGATGCGCCTCCTCTCGATTTCAACCTCGAGGTCATCGAGTTGAAGCCGCCTACGCCAGATCAATTACGGACGATTCTCTCGTACGTCACTCCACAGGACGCCTCGGCAGCGCCGCCATCGTACGCGACGTTTTTGTCTTCGCATCCTTCTGCGCCAGGGGTGGGAGAACAGCCTCAGAATGCCTCGGGTGTCGCGGAACTCGGCACAAAGAATCCGAATGCACTCAAGTGGCCTGTGGTGGTCGATTGGAATGGCGGACATGCGAGTGTAGGTGATGTGGAAGGCGTTGCAAAGATGTTGGAGTCGCTCAGACAGCGCAGGGATGGCGAGGTGAAAGACGAGGGCGTCGTTGAACCCAAGGGGTGGTTTTGGTAAGCTCAAGTACGAAAGGGTAGTCGTAAGTGTTACGAGGCTTGTATGGTTGTACTTTTTTGTCGTAGTCGAAGTCAAATCAACGCTCGTGGTTTTTCAGCGGTGGATATTCCAGCCTACTGTCCTATAGGTAGACGGTCCATCAAGTACAAAATGTAGCTTGGATGAATGGTATGTACTGTAAGAAAAGCGAAATAGAAATACTGTCGAAAGGTATAAAAGCGTGGTAGACATCTCTTGCCCTTGTCTAGCTGGCCCCAACAACCTGTGAACCCACGCGTTGTCCGTTTGCTGAGGTGGGTACAGGCAGAGTTGGCGGAGAAGCGGTGACATTTCCTCCACTGATACCCTGCGCCGATGCTGTGGTAGAGGCTGGAGTGATACCAGTATTCGAGGGGCTAGTTCTCTTGGTTCCACTCTTCTTGATTGTCCCACCCACTGCACCGCCCACCACGGCGCCAATGAGGATGAGGACGGCAACAACGATGGCAATGATGCCATTACGGCTGCGCCAGAAGGACGTGCGGGAGGTGGGTGCTGCTGGGGTGGACGCAGCGGAACCGAGCTTTTCTCCAGAACCAGTGTTTGCGATGACAGGCGCTAAAGACACGGGGACTGGCTGTGTCCGGGTTGTTTCTGGAGGGGGTGGACTGCGCATAGAAGGTGTGCGCCGGGGTGGTTGGTCGAGGAGGTCGACATTGTAGCCTTCCTACAAGGAGTGAGCTAGTGTCGGTGTGGATCGAAGCCACGAGGCTGTGCACGCTGCTCACCTGCAACTGTGCGCGAGTCGCCTTGGGTGCTTCGCCAAGCAAGTTTTGGTCGTAGGACGACATTCTTATGAATGGGGACCCACGCTCGCAGTAGCGGGGATGGAGAGCGATGCGGAGTGTCGCGTAGAACTTATTAGGCGCTGTTGGCTGGGATCAAGGAGTCGAACAGCCTCACGGCGTGCCTGGTCACACTCCTCTCGAGGTCATGGGTACACTCGGCGTCAAGTATAGATACAAACACCTTCAGGGCCTGAGAGGGCCTTGGACCAGATCGTCTTCCACAATGCCCTCTGCATTGCAAATAAACAGGAGCCGAGAGGGTCGAGGGAATTCCCACGGTGTTATTGGAACGACTGAACGTGCAACACGTTTCTTTCTCTTTTCGTTCACTCGCGACGTTCTCGTCGTCGCCCACAGCCCAGATAGTGTTCTGCTCGACGCTTGCTGTACGGATTCTACGTGGCTATATGCGTGCCGATAACTAATATCCACACAGGGAATCCCAGTGGACCAAGATCCGGTCCATCTCCACTGATCCGCACGTTATAGAGGGCACATGCTTGTCACGCCATGCCTTCATTTCTGAACAAGGTATTCGGTTATAAGAAGCATGACGACAAGGAGGCAGCTCGGCCAACGCGTGAGCCCTCCGATAGTACTTTACTTGACGGAAAGTACGAAGCGATCGCTCCCGTCCTTTCTCCAACTGGCTCTACGTTCGCCGAAATCCTGCAAAGCAAGGACTCAGACCGCGATGCAGGATTCTCCTTCTTCAGACCCAAGAACCGTGGGCAGAAGTCCGCTCAGAAGCGTCCAGTAAACCTCCCTCAGCTGACGCTGCACCTCCCTGGTCCCAAAGAAAACTCGGATTCCCGTGCCCTAGGCGTCGTCTTCGAAGCAGATCCAGACTCGCAGATCGTGCTCGATGACGCTGTCATTGCTGCGAAACGTCTTAGCCCTTTGGAAGCCCTTATCCTCATCAGAGCGTGCTCGCAAGCGATTACCGAGCGAGGTAGGCTTTCGTATTGTCTTGCCTTTTCTTTCACTCATCTCGGTAAATCAGGTTTGGAGACTCTCGGAATCATGCATCCGCACTGGTTTTCTGCATCTCCTGTCGTCCAGCGCAGACTCGTTTCCCTCTTTATCCGCTCTTTAACCCAAAGCCGAATAACCACGCTCTCTCCAACACCCACTTCTTCCACGTCGGCTTTCGAAAATGAGCTTTCCTATACACGTTCACCTCATGATGTCGCTGCCGTCCTTCGTTGGGGTCTTCGTCATCTCTCACTCGAGAACGGCCAATTCGGTAAAGACAACGCCGAATGGGGGTGGTACAATGCTTTCTTCCAAGCGGAACGGAATGCTTCATATCCTCCCAAAGGGTTCTCCGAACTGTTGTTGCCTCAGTTGCCTGCATCTCATATCGAGCTGCTGACCGCGACCCTTGGTTTGATATCTTCGCTGGCGTCCCATGCAGAAGCGAATAGCATTTCTGGTAGCAAACTATCAAAGTTTTTGGGTCTTTGGCTTCTCGTAGCTACTCGAGCAGAACAATCTGACGATTGGAACCAGTTTTACGCTCGTTGGGAGCGTGCTGGCCGCATTCTGGAACACTTATTCCTTGCCCGCTTGAGGTGAGCCTGAACAAAGTGTCGATGTTTTTTGTTTGCTGATGGCGCCGTAGGGAGGAATCTTTTGGGTCGCGTCTACCTACACGGCTCCAGGAACTGGTCAAGCATTACCCATACAACAGAGGTTCTTCAGCCTCGGATGGTGATCTTCTACCACGACCTCGTTTTTCTACCCGTCAATACGATGCTCTTTTCGTCCGGGTTGAGACTGTCCTGGCGCAGAGTGCGGAGCAACCAAAGCAACACCCGATCCAACTGCTTCTTGAAGCCTTCCAGCTTCCTATCGAAAACCATTCCGAGGACGAGCATGTAGCATTGTGGAACACCCTGAGGACCATGGCTTTTGAACAGGCAAACTCATCCGATCCAGAAGGCCCTCAATTTACTCGGATCTTTGTCGACGAGACCATTCAACTATTGTCCTTGATTCCTGCCGATAATGGTCTTCCGACATCGCCCATGCTCCTGACCACGCCTATCACTCAGGCTGTGTCTCGCGCAAGCACGTCTTCGCTCACCAAGGCTTTCGAACGCACTATCTATAAATCGGACGCAAATGATGGATCCACGCCCGTATCACCGACTTCACCGTCTTCGGTCATGATCACAGATTGGTCCCAGTTTACTTTGAGTGGGTTTGGTGATGCCCCAACCACCCAGCCCCTGTCTGCTCTTTTGAGCCAGGACGATGACGTTGAAGTAACTGAACCCAGGATTTCAAGCAAACCTAGTCGCCACCATGGCAAGTCGCGGACCCGCAGACGACGTTCTGAAGACCAGGAGCCCTTGAGCACCCCACCGTCATCCCATCCCGATCCTGAGTCGTCCATTATCGAGACGAAACTTGCCTCAATACACGTGGTACAAATTGACGAAGCTTTCATTGACTTTTGGAGTGACGCCATCGTGGATCCCATCTCTGCCAACTGGCCTACGTTCGTTATTTGTGGTCTGAAGCAAATCCAGACTGGGGAACAGTCCATTTGCTGGCTTGTCATTGAACAAGTATACAGTCGCCCGCAACCCTCGCGCGTCCCGTCTCCAGAGGGTCATAGAGGTCGTTCTCCCCGTCCGTCTTTCAAGTCGGACATTTCCGGATTTCGTATCAACTCGGTGTTCTCATCTGCTCGGAAACGTTTCAGCATGTTTAGCAAGTCGGCTACCGACTTGGACCTCAAGAAGTCAAGCGGTAAAACTCCAGTTGTGGGAGAACTCGGAGAGGTCCTCCTTGAGGAAGAGCCTGCAGTTCCGCCCACACCTCCCCCAAAGCCGGGTCACCGTGTTGATGCGAATGCAGCTGTCAATGCCACCGTCACCAGTGGCGTGGCAACCGACCTCCCCGATCAGTTGAATGCAGACGAGACCTCCACTGCGCCTATCGCTAGTGTTCTACCCGCATCTGCGCCCAAGGTGAGAACTTGTTGTCTTGGAAGTGAAAGTCAAAATAATGGCTTGCCCTAGGAGGGATCTGACCCCATTCAGGCAGCGGAGAAGGTACCCTCAATCGAACCTACCAAGGACGGGCATAATGGATCTTCCGTACCGCCACGTCCGTCTGTCAGTGCCTCAGAGGAGACCATTTCTGTCGAGCGAGATGTGCCACGAACCCTTGACATTGTTAGCCCAAAGGTTAATAGTTCTGCCAATCCAGTAATCACTCCGCTGACGGCGGACACGCCTAATTCGCATTCTACACAGGGTGCAAGCGGCCCTACAGTTCTCTCCTCAGGGCCCGTACCCTCCGTGGAAAATTATGTCACTGAAGAGGCGCACATTAAACCAGAAAATGTTCAGCAGAGTGTTGCTGTCGAAGCCAATGTCCGACCTGTCGAGCTTGTCACGGAGACAGCGGATCGCGATGAACGTCTCCATGTCGAGTCTACAGGCGAGCCACCCAACGTTGTCCTGGTTGACGTTGTAGATAATGGTTCGCGGGAAGATTCGGAAGGTGTTGCTATGCCTTCAATCCCCGAAACTGTCGCATTGGTGGCGGCGACACCTGCTACCCAGCGTGCGGTCGTCGCTGCTGTCAATGACGAAGCCCTTGAGTCCATTGTCGAAGAACCACATGCGGCCAAGCAACCATCGCAGCAAGCTTCCTCTGATCCCGTGGCAGTATCCACCGTCGAATCCGTGGGCAGACAAGAGATTGATGATCTTTTTCCGGTATCTGTAGCCGAGGCTATCTCCATTGAGATGGGAGCTCAGTTGGAATCACATTCGATAACTCCTGTGGTCAATGAGGTTGAAGAAGCTCAGGAAGTTGCCGGACATATGGAAATACCTACTCCCGCTCCGGAACGCGTGGTTTTTGTTGAGGAGACACCTGGTCAAGACGTTTCTGCTGACGTCTGTGGGCATGCTGGGGCTGTCCAGACTGCAGCTGCACAACCGGAGGTTCTTGATGACGCGGCCTCCCAACCCGTGGCCGCGGAGTTGCAGGGTACCCTGCAAGCAGAAGCGTCATTCATCACTCACCCTGTAGAAGCACTCTTTGTTGAGGTCACTGGCACAAGCGTTCAGGCTGTAGCTACCAAAAAGGAACACACCGCGGACCAGGTACCTGAACCTGTAGCTGAAGAGCCAGAAACCCACGTGCAAGACACAATTGCAATTGTTCAGATCGTGGAAGCGCCCCCGGTCGAAGTTCCCCAAGTGCCTGAGGGTGAGGCTGATGTTTCCGCTGGCACCGCATCTGCGTCGCAGGCAGAAGACGTGGCCCCTGCTGAGGTGGAGGCTCAAGCTATACTCGAGAGCTCCGTCCACGAGGATATCGCCAAGACTCAAGTCACGGAAACGCCCGAGCCTGTTCCAGAACACGCTACCTTGTTCGATGAAACTCGTGGCCCAGCGATGCCCGTTGATGTCCAGAAGTCTGTCGAGGCCGCGCCGACTATCACCCCCGAACCTGAGGAGGTAGAAGCCAAGTCACAAGACCCCGTTGTCCAAGCCATGGTGGAGACTCAGGCTCCGTCTGTAGCTGAAGAAGCGCAACCTTCCCCGGGAGCAGAGGTATTAACTCAGATTCTTGACGTACAGACCCCCGCGGAGGCATTATCGACTGAATCTAACCTAGAAGCTGCAACTGCCACATTGGCCACGCAAAATGAACGTGATGAAATTGTTGTGGACATGGTGGAAACCAAATCAACACCTGATGTTCCCACTGAAGAAACACCCGTTTCTGCTCCGGAAAGCGCGCTAGTTGAAGACACCTCGGAGGTTGTCATTGAGGCGGACGAGTCCACGCAAAATTCCGTAACTGAGCCCGAGCCAGTCGAGGACAAGGCGCCGGCGCCCACTACCGAAGGAGCGCAAATTCTAGTGGACTCTGCGCCAATTGCGAGCGAACCCGTTGCCATCACTTCTATTGTTCCTATTGAAGAGCTCGCCGCCCATGACGCGCAGGCTCCCATAGAGATTGATCAACCATCAGGCACGCCTCCGCCTCAGTTGGACGACGAAGCTGCGAATTCTGTCCCTCCCATCGTTGTCGTCTCCGCTGCCGAGGAGATTGTTACTGTTGAGGTGGAAGTACAACCGGAGCCTGAAGTGGCACAGTCCACCGCTGACACAGTTGATGAACCTCTCATCGAAGATACCGAGTCTGAAACTGGTGCTACTGAAGCAGAGCCCGTCGACGTCATTACAACGGAACCTGTTGTTGAAGATGCGCCTGTCCACATGGAGGCGGAGAAGTCAACCCCAGTGCCCCTTGGAGTGTCTGAGGAAGTTGTTGCAAGTCAACCGGAGATGGACGAGCCAATTGGAATTGATGAATCGCAGGAAGTAGACGATCTTGCCAAGCTCGTGACGTGTAAGTGTTGACGAACCTCGTCTAGGGTACTTTGCTCATGTGCTCATAACAGCCCAAGTCGATGTTCCTACGCATGCGGCAGCCACGTTGTCTGAGGAGACGGTTGACAAGCCGTTCGTTGAGGATGACGAACCTGAAACTGGTGCTGAACCAGAGCCTGTCGATGACATTGCAACAGAACCTGTCGTCGGAGATGTACGGGCTCCTGTGGAGACCTCCCCGGAGCCTGTTAAAGCATCTGAGGAAGGTCAACTGGAGATGGACGAGCTAATTCAAGTCGATGAACTACAGAAAGCGGTCGACGTCGCGGAGCCCGTGACGTGTAAGTGTTTGCGAACCTCTCTGGGGTACTTTGCTCATGTGCTCGTATCAGCCAAAGTCGACGTTTCTCTCACCGAAGATGCCAAGCCTGACACTGGTGCTGCTGAACCAGAGCCCGTCGACATCATTGAAACAAGCCTTGTTGTCGAAGATGAACAGGTCCCTGTGGAGGCGAAGAAGGCCACCCCGATGCTCGTTGAAGTATCTGAGGTCGTTGCAAGTCAGTCGGAGATGAACAAACCAATAGAAGTCGATGAACCACAGAAAGCAGTCGATCCCACTGAGCCCGACACTTGTAAGTGTTTACGAACTTCTATGAGGTACTTCGATCATGCGCCTATTTCAGCCGAAGTTGATGTCTCCACGCATGAGCCAATCGCCGCGCTCTCGGAGGAGACCATACCTGTGGAACCATAAAAGTGCTCAAGGCGCTCAGCCTCACTACCCACTATCAGCCCTCGTTCCTTACGCCGACGTATACGGAAACAGATGAAATTGCCCTCTTTGAGCTATTGCTCTTCCACATCCCATGCGCCCTTTTCTGAAACTCTCGCTTCTTGATTCGCTGGACACCACGTTCCTTTTTCCTACTTTCGACAGATCTAATACATGGACAACGTTGGGATTACTATCTTACACACTTCTCTGAGTCTGTACATATACAAAATTCGCTTACAACATTCACTATGATACATCGCCTTCTTTTTCCGCGACACTTGGGTCTCGCTCACCTTCCTTTTCTTCTACCTCAATCTTAGTGCTCTCGATGTTCCAATACTCTTGGGCGTAATCCTGGATAGCACGGTCGGAGCTGAATTTCCCCATCTATTCGTGTTGTTTGGATACCCATGGACGTCAATACGATCAGGTTGACGAACCTTGGCAGTCGTCCTGATGCTCTTCTTGGTCCATTCCGTGTGATCAGTGTAAGCCTCGTCTACCATGCGCAGCGCCTCGATGTCTGAAATGGTGCGCGTTGATCAGCACAAAGGAGAAAGCGTAAAGCAAGCGCTCCGAAACACACAAGAATCGAAATCGTCAGTGATCAGATAGTAATCTCCTTGCCGAATCGTGTTCAACAATCTGCACAATATATGAGACGGAGAAAAGGAAACACCAAGAAACACGTACGGCTCGTAGATGTTATCGTCACCAAACAGGCCCTTTGAAATCACGTCCAAAACCCTCGCGAGCGCCGGCGACTTTTCTTCGACCGGTACGGGATGGTACATGTGCTGGTAGCGCAGGTCCTCCACGTCGGGCGTCAAGTTTCCAAAGAAGACTAAGAGGATCAACAATCAAACGATCGTCGTCATCAGCGCGTGAATCCCGCCACGATCATCGTAATAAGAGAAAAAGGGAACAAAGATGCTCACAGACGTTGTCAGAACCGACTTCTTCGGCGATCTCAATGTTCGCGCCGTCGACGGTGCCGAGGAGAAGGCCGCCGTTCAAGCAGAACTTCATGTTGGATGTGCCGGACGCCTCTGTACCGGCGGTCGAGATGTGCTGACTGATGTCCGAGGCGGGTATCAGCACTTCAGCTAAGGTCACGGAATAATCAGGAAGGAAGAAGACACGAAGGTAGTCTTGCGTGTCCGGGTCGGCGTTGACCACGCGAGCGACGTTCACGATAAGGCGAATAGTCTGGCGAAACGCTCAGCGCCCTGTATATACAACGAGAGGGAGCGAGTATACCAATTTAGCAACGTAGTCTTGTAGTCGTCATGTCAGTACAAGTTATAGTTTAATAGACGAGGACTTACAACCCGGCGCAGCTTTTCCAGCGAAAAAGACGTTCCGTGGAGTGACTTTCTTCCTTTCTTCCCGTTTCATCGTTTTCAACGTCAAGTAACGCTGGGAGGAGTATAAGAGCCAAAAAAGCCAACGATCGGCGTTTGCAAACTCACATGAATAACGCCAAGGATGTTGAGCGTTTGACGCTACAGTCAATATTAACTGAGCATGTCAGATATCTCTTCGCGCGATGTTTTACCTTGTACTCATGCAACCTCTGCTCGTAGTTCCCTGTTAGCCCAGTCGACATAGATGGTTGCTGGTCTTACCTTGATCTGGACATCGAATAACGCGTTTGTATTGACCTTCAACCCCATGGTTATTTGGACATAATGAGCTAATCTCTCCTTGTTACCCTGCTTCACAGAGGCCCATGCGGCTTGGAAGTTTTCATCTTCCGCATGTTTTAACAATCCCTCGAGTTTCGACAGGTCCTTCAGCCATTCGCTTTTCGGAATCCGAAGAGTTTTGGTGATTAGTTCGCTGAGTCTTGGATTACACTAAGGGAAGACGTTAGTCCTGTTTTGCGTCCGGGTGACGATAAAACATACTTGATCGAGCCAGCGTCGTGGAGTGACTGTAAACATGGGTGATCAGCGAGATGTTTTCCGGATTCGTTAACACACCTACTTCCGTTGGTGACATTTCCGAACCTTGTATCGTGTTAGATTAGTTTGAAATGGGTGGTAAAAGGACATACTTGCTGATACCAAAGTAGTCCACAAAGTCCTTGAGGATCGTAGTCCTTACTAATTCACTGTGCAACTAGGAAACCCCCCTTATACACATGAAGGTAAATCACAAGGCATAGCATACCTCAGCGACGCCGTTGACCTTCCGGCTTCCTGTTGAAACAGGGATGTATCAGAATCTCAGCTATCTAGAGGACCACGAACCGATACACGCTAGATGCGCCATGCGGATGTTCTTTGGCACACCCTCTAAGGAATCGAGGTTAACGAACTTCACGCAGCGGGAGTGTCCTCACTCGCCTTCGATTAGAGACATTCTTGCCAGTCGGTCACGGTCTCCGGGGAACATACGTTCTACGGCTTTTGTGACCATTAGCCTTGGGGTTGACGAAGTCGAGCCACACTCACATTGCAAAAATAACCTTTGGAATAGACCATATGTGTTTGAGCTCAAAAAAACATTCGAGAAAATCGACTCACAAATTCTGTAGATACCAGACCGGGATCAGTAACATTACGTCTCAAACGACATGGACTAACGATATCAAATATGATCTGCATGTGTCTAGTGGATAGTTAAACGATGATGTCGGCCTGAGAGAAGATACCATACCGGGGCAGGAGATGCTCCATCAGAGGAACAGGCCATTTTTCCAAAGCTTCCTAGAAACAAGTTCTTGTTAAGGCAAAGAAAATCAAAGAATCACATGACGGACAGGGAGCACGGTATGATTGGTGAAAAAGAACGTGTTCGTGACGATATCCCACGCTGTTTGCCAGGGTAAGTCTTCGTCATCAAGCAGAATGCGCATCAGTTCAGGAATAGCCAATGTGGGGTGGGTCTACGGCACGATCTCAATCAAATTGCACCACGACTGGGCAAAGTGTACTGACATCATTGAGTTGTATAGCAACATCTAATGATCGTTGAGTCGACTAAGAAATATGTCTCACAAAACTCACAATCAGGTAGTTCCGTCATTGGTTTATTAAGGTTCTTGAACCGCCTCAAAATGTCTGCAAGACTCGCTGCAGTCCAGAAGTACTGTTGTTTAAGGCGCAACTCCTTTCCAACTGTCGACCCAACAACGTCAATGGCTGGCCAGCCAGTATGCAGGATAAACCACTCACAAGACGTGTGGTCATTAGGATAGAGCACCGAGGTGATAGCAGCAGCGCTGTTCGAGGACTCGACCGCACGCTCGTAATCTCCGGCTAAGCGAGATGTGTCAGGTGACGAGCTGCATGTTCAACTGTGGCTCACCATTGAAACTGTTCAAGTCGAAGCCTCTCTTGGGTTTGCTCTCCCAAAGACGAAGGTTGTTAGTGTTCCGGGTTTCATACCCTGGAATAATGACGTCGTACGCAACTGCGAGTACTTCCTGTCCTCCATGCCATACGCCGCGTCCACTTCCATCGTGGTACCTGTCAGATACCCCGTAAAAGCGAACCTCATAGGTGACGTCGATGCGAGGCAGTTCCCATGGGTTCGAATTCTCAAGCCAGGGATCAGGCGCCTCAAGTTGCTGTCCATCAGGGGAAATAAGCTGCTGGAAGATGCCGTACTTGTAACGAAGCCCGTATCCCCAAACTGGAAGTTCTTGCGAGGCTGATGAGTCAAGATAACATGCTGCAAGACGCCCCAGGCCACCGTTTCCTAGGCCAGCATCCCGCTCTTGGGCCAGGAGGTCTTCAAGGTTGAATCCGAGCTTGTCGACGCCTTGTTGGAACTTGTCTTTAAGTCCCAGGTTGAGAAGTGCATTGTCAAGAGCCCGTCCCATCAGGAATTCGAGGGAGAGATAATAAGCACGCTTCCCCCCTTTTTGGTTCAATTGCAACTGGGTGTCATTCCAATTGATCTGGGGAAAGTGTCCATGTCAGCCGGGGTACATTCATCACGGTGGGCACTCACGAGTAGGTTATCGCGGACGGAGAGCGCAGTTGCTTGATAAGCGCCCAAGTCGTCGAGACTGTAAACTTGGCGTGCCAATGAAGTTTGAACGTGGTTCACAAAGGACTTTGTGATAGATCGGACGTCTTCATGAGGATTTAGGTGAGGGCTGGTAATCGTCAAACTCTGATAGGATCCCTCCTGTTACTCACCCGTATCGAGCTTCCTATAGCCGTCCTTCCACGCCTCCTCTTCTCCCCTGGGCCATTTCTCTTTCCCAGAATCGTCTTTCTCTGGAAGGTAGCCTGAAATAAAGTTATGTTCGGTATGCTCGCTGTCGATCGGATCCCTGGACTCGGACGTACTCGTGAGTGATCTAACATGTCTACGGGAACGCTTTGGTCTGCCAATGGTGGTAGGGTCGAGAATGGATGTCATATCAGTGAAGAGATCGCGTCTGAGGAGATGGAAGCAAATTTCCCAAGTGACAGTTTGGGACAAGTACACAATTGGCTTATGATTGCATGAAAAGCCCGGTCGCGATAAGGGAAAAGGGGCTAACCTCCCGTGTTTGGACGTCAGCAAGGCAGAACCCATGAATGACAAAACTAATGACACTATTGAACATGCTATACACAGTGAAGGGGTAGAGAAATTCGCGATATCAGAGCATGAAATAGTTTGGAATAACACCCTGAAGGTGGGCTCGTCTTTGGTCCGCCAGCTCGACAAAATATAAAGTACATGCGAGAAGCGGCTCACCTTAGTCGTCGTGCGCGATAGGCAACTTGAATGGACTGAGGTGTCGACCGGTACAGGATGAGGCTAAATATACGGACGGACATAGTAAACGAACAAGAAGTGAGACAAGGGCGTGCCCGGGCCAAGGTCTGTGCATGAGCGCGGGTCGAATCAAAATAGATGCACGGACTAGTAACGGTCCTACTAGTAGCATACAC
>JBBPMA010000132.1:0-33828 GCA_038090075.1 Xanthoconium purpureum
TTACGCGTGAGGTGTTCTGTGTCCGAGTACTGAACCACGGTTCCTACCAGAGGTCTTTCTCCTCCGCTAGGTATGTCAGTGTACTCGATAATAGACACACCGGTGTTCAGGCAGTACCCAATTTCAACACCTTCCCGACAAGTCACCGCACCCTTTGCTTGTAGTTCCGTAAAGAGCGTCAGGACGCAACCTCCGTGAGTGACCACGAGTATGTTACGAGGCTCTTTCACGACGTCACCCTCCTTGACCGCTGGTATCACGTAACCTTGGACTGATCTCTCGTACCAAGCCAAACACCTCGCGGCAAATTCTGGCATCGTTTCGGTGGCGAGTCCCGCCTTGTCTGATCCCGGAATTCCAGGCTGCGATTTGTTTCGATAGTACTGTGATGACACGATAATCGATCGTATGATGAACAAGAGCAGCGGGGTGAATTTACTTACTCGCTCTCTGATCGACTCGTCCTTCTCCAGCACGACTTCAGGGTGGTACTGGAGAATACACTCTGCGGTCTGGAATAACCTGACCAATTGTTCGATGTGGGTCAGGGTATGTCCTTACCTTCACGGCTCTTTTGAGATCACTGCTGAACGCTCTTACGAACGGTACGTCCTTGAGTGCCTCACCCACCAGCATAGACTGCTTTAACCCGAGTTCGTTGAGTGAGACATCCGAATGACCCTGTAGCTTCCGCGTTCTGTTCCAATCTGTTTCACCATGTCGCACGACATAGACGCGAAACTTGACAGGCATTGGAGTAGATCAGTGGAGGTAGCGGGTTCCAAGGAACCCAGAACCGCTCATCATGGGAGTATGATCTGGTGATTATGACTCCCACGAGACGATTGGGTCCCGGGGGATAGTGGCAACTTTCCGGCGCTTGCCAGTGCTCAATGTCTTTGCTGCCGTAAACAGAACAGTCACAGTGAGTTTCAAGTGTGAGTTCTGTGCAACGCAGTCGAAAGTGGTTCAGGACCTGACGGAATTCTCACCTGGGCTCTGTGGAAGGAACAGACACACCATGAAACAAAACAAGACAGTACTGGCTGACCTACTGCACAGTCTGCACTCGTTCGAGTCAAATCAACGAAGACTTCAAGTTGGTGAACTTGAAGTTTTACTAAGTCCGGACGGCCCACGGGCCGATCTTCGCACTTGTACAGTAACAATCGCCAGTCTAACAGTAACGGTATGGATGTGTTCTCAATGTGCTACGACGCCCACCTACAGCTTCGGCCCATACACAAGCATGCTGTTCATCGAAATGCGCTCTCCACCATGTCCATTCAAGTTAGCAATCTCGAGCACCTCTCGGAACGAAGACAATAAACCACCTTCATCCACCCATCGCACAAATACTTCGGCATCTACATCTCGATCTGGTGTCTTCATTTGGTGTGACCACACTGCGTGCTCAAGAAGCATCACCGCTGACGCAGCATGACCCACTAACATCAGACCAGGCCGGGGCAGTAGAGGCGAGAGCTTCGTGGGGTGACCGTAGATATCATCTATCGTTTGAAAAGCAGCTTTGACGGCTTCCAGCGGTGCCCACACTTTGCTTCCCAGTTCTGATGGGCAGGAGTCAAGGATCTTAGTTCCCCACTATGACGAATGTCAGCTCTTGAGCATTTTGTGCTGAACACAAGAAGACAAACTGACACTCTTGAATGCTGCAAAAGCGGTTGGGTCATTCGCACTACGCACGAGATCTAGTGCAAGCACGGAGGTTGTGCCCTCCCAGATCTTCTCTACTAGAGCGTCCCGGATAGATCTGTCCATCTACGATTTGAATGTATACTAACTGCAGACGCGACACAGGTGCTCACCTTCCGATGCCGACTTCTTCCATGTAGCCCATTCCTCCTAGAGTAGTCATGCTCTCTTCTATAGCCGAAACAGCTTTTTCCGCAGTAAAAGCCTTTACTACAGTTGTTAAAATCCTCAACAATGACTCGTCATCCTTGCTCGCGACATTGGCCTCCACTCTCCCCATGAACAAAATCGTGCCAAAGACGAAGTGAGTTAGGGCACGATAGACAAGGCTGATAGAGGCCAACTGCGCTACATGCACTGAATTCTCGGCGAGCAGCTGCTCACCACTCGAGATTCTCCTCACTTTCGAGTAAGCAGTTGCGATCTCGAGACACTTGCGTAGGTGGCCCGTCCCCGAAATTGCGCTATGGATACGAGTGATGAAGAGAACAGGAAGTATACTCTTGACGCCGTGATTGAGTGAACCGATGAGGTAGGCAGTTGTCGATTTCAAAGAGAGCTCGGCGGTGGGTACCATATGCGTCCCGATCTTGTGCTTTAGTCTGTGAGTGTAGATCCCATTGCTAATTGGGGACGGAGAGGGTTCTCCAGGTTGTGGGATGAGTGGCATATAGAGGGGAACTAGGAAAAGGGAGAGCGAGCGAGAACCATCCTTGACGTCTCCCGTGCGTGCCAGTGCGACGGATACGTTGCTGTCCGTAGCACTCGAAAACCATTTGAACCCATCCAATTGGTACGCTGGCCACATCTGATCCCCGGAACTCTCAGTTGGAATAGCGATCGTTTCAGTAAGGGATACGTCTGAGCCTCCTGGTCGCTGAAACTCACATGTAATGTGCGCTATAACACGAATGGAAGATGTACATACCTCAGTCATCCATTGTCCCGATGTAAACGCAAACGATGGATCACGACTGTCAACCAATGAGAAAGTCGTTCGTGATCCTTGGTCAACGTGGGTACCTTATAAGACGAGGGAGTAAGGTGGCCTTCATCTCCGGAGTACCGAGGAGCTCAAGGACTTGTTCCGGAGAGCATTTCATCAGTGCATCAACGACATCGACTCAAGTTTGAGCTCACCCCTGGCACAACCATCCGTCATAGATATCGGACATCCCACCTGAAAGTGTCCGACCTTGAATCTGACCGACCACGCAACACGACTGAGGTAGGCCGGCTTACCACATGAGAATCCCCAACGAGCATACGCAACTTGGCGAACCCGTATATCCTGCTAAACTCGGCGTACTTTCTCTCGTAAAAGATGCCGGGAATGCCTTCTTTAAAGAACACGGTTTTCAGTTCCTTCCATGCTTCCGAGGTGTCCAGCTGATCGATCCGTTGTCCCCAGTGATTGTACTGGGTCAGATGTGGAGGGGTGGCGCGCTCGCTGATCGCACGAACATCTCGAACATGAGTCAGGATCTGGCCATGGACCTCGTCGCCAACCCGCTTACTAGTGATGACTTCCACGCCCAAACGCACAAAGTCGGGTTCGACCTCATTTGCTATCCTGGATATCCACGATGATTAAGCGAAAGTTCAGTCACCGGGATGTCGTACCTTGAAGGCAAAACCCTCTTCAGTAAAGTAGGTAACACTGAGTCACTGAGATATGCATTTCGCTCGACAAAACGAGTCTACAAGGTTGGGGTCACATTCAGATACAGCTAGACAGACTCTGCGTCGTACCAACTGGAATCCATCTTCTGCTCGCATGATACCGTCATACAAGACAGTCTCCTGGCAAGGTGAGAATACCGTGATCTATTTTAAAGTCAAAGGTCCGAGTGTGCGAATTACATGGCTGCCTTGTCAAAGGTAAGAATGTCTATATGATACAAAATGAATAGCAAATGCGCATTCAAGCTCAAAGTTAGGATGATATAGATACAACGTCGCGGTACACGGACGATGAAGAACGAAGAATAGTCCGTTATTCTACTCCAAAGCCTTCCGTTTCCCTGTGAAGAATTAGTATGCAATGCTGCGCGGACGGTGAGATTCGACGTACTCAATAGCGTATGTTAATTTCCTCTCCAAACTTTCGTAATCTTCGTAGGGTGGGAGCTCGATCCTGTTGAAACACGTGTGACTCCGAGGCAATTGCGAAGGATCTCCAGACTTGTCGATAGTAAATCTCCTGGGGCCATCCGACCCTTGAAGGTCTTTGAAACCATTCACAGGAACTCGTGAGGTCCCGGTTGCAAACTGAAGCAGACGAGCCTTGCGTTCAGTCGGCCAACTCCGGATGCATTGCCAAAACCACTCGATAACCTGATCTGTCTTCTCGTAGCCGCGGTAGTCGGTGTACGATATCCAATCATCTCTGCGACCAGTCAGTCAGTCGTCTCGGTTTTCTACCACAATCTGTCAAGACACGTACGTGTCAATCTCGGACATGCCACCAATCAATAGCTCCAGTTCTCGTTCATCGAACACGTCAATCAATTCCGAGGGAATGAGCTCCTTAAATCCTTCCAAAAGTGCAGTCGCTTGTTCCTTTATTCTGGTCTTGGTGCGGTACTCGACGAGAGCTTCGACATACTCCTTTTTGTTCTCTTCGGTGACGGTGACATTAGCTCCGCCAGGCCTGAGGTCTACTTCGACGATTTCTCCGAAGCGGTCCTCGGTTACCGAGAATGTCTCGTCAAGAATATCGGTGATGTCATTCTTCCTGGTATTCCAATGATTGTGGTTAGCCAGTTCCATGGGAGAGAGAATGGTCCCTACAGCATCCATACTAGACTCCGATGTAGATCTGCATCGATGGCTTCCAAGTCCCCAAGGGTCGACTTTTTACGCAAGATCATCTTGTAGAAGCTTGGAACAAAGTAAGCGTCCAAGAACCGCCTATGGAATATCGCCAATCCCATGACCCTGCCAATGAACTTGAAGTAGGTCAGGTGCTCAGGGTTAATCCCTGACAACCAGTTGATCTGGAGAGTGTAACTGTCGTGTGCGGAATATTGGAAGAGCCCATACGACGGATCGAAGATCTCATGCGAAATGAGGAAGAACCATTCCCTGATGAAAATGTCAGTGGCGAACCAGGAATAAGCCATTTGTCATACCTGGAGACTCCTCCGTAGTCCAGACCATCTTCACCCTCAAACCTGATGACCAACCTTTTCTTCATATCATCACCACGCATCTTCATGACTGCAGCAAAGCTGTCCTCCAGGACACGATTTCGCCGCAGCTTGAGTTCACATTTGCCCTCTTTCGTTCTCATGGAAGGCTGGCTCCGGAAGTAGATCACCTTCCGCCTATAGTCACGTTTATACTGAGGGGCATTTGAGTCGAGGTTGGTTGGTAAACGTGGGTCATCCCATGTTGTTGTGCGAGTGTTGTGATCAACAAAATAAACCCGGTTTGTCGATGTCAGCCGCATTTCCCATCCAGATGGGAGCGGGCCGAGATTGGTATTACCAGAAACAGAGGCTGACGCAGTAGTAAGAGTAACTTGGGACGACCGCGGATCATTCCATGTCGTCGACCTCGTGCGATGATCCACAAAGTATGGGCGCCCTTCAGGAGTACGACGTTCCTCCCACCCCTCCGGTAATGGGACATCGGCATAGGCCCCACTGGAACTAGAAGGTTGTGGCGGGTAGGGTGGCGAACGAGATGGTGACGGTGGGTGTTGCAATGCAGTTTCTGGTGCTGGAGCAGGACGCTGCCACGTGGTGGAACGAGTATTGTGGTCAACATAGTACGGTCTGCTATTCGCATCGAACCGACGCTCCCAGCCATGGGGGAGAGGGCCAAGCTCGTCACGATGAATTGAGGTATGTGTACCGTCGACAGGCGAGGACCCGAGGCCGCTGGGAGTGCTTGACCGAGATCTGAGTGGCGGGGACATCTGTGGAAGAGAAGATAGAGTTGGGTCACCAGATGTGCGAGGCCGGTTGGGGGCTGGACCCTCGGGAGGAGTAAAAGGAGGCATGGATGAATGGTGAGAACTGTGTGGTGACGATTCTGGTCGAAGGGAAAGAGTGCTCATGTGAGGACGCAACGTCGCGGATGGTGCGTCTGGAAGCCGTAGAGCAGGGAGTGCTGTGAGCGCTTGTTCACTAGGGATCCGTGATCCTCCGATATGTGGCAGAGAGAAGGAAAAAAGGAGTTTTCCGTACACCTGAGCACCACTCGAGGACTGGGTGAGGTCTTTGCTGATGAGGCCTGGTAGGGTTGATGGTGAGAAAAGGAATGAAGAAGTGAGGGGATGTGTTACCGTGACCGTTCGCTGAGTAGGCAAGCACTTCCTCACCCCCCAACCTGACGAGGCCAAGGAAACCTTGATCTCTTTTTTTGAATCTCTTCTGGTCGAATATCTGGATGACTACGATGGATGAACGCCGAACTGTGCTATGTACGGCAAAAATAAGGAATGGCGGAGCATGGATAAAGAGAGAAGACTAACATGTCGAAATGCTGGTTCCAGGCTGGGGAAAGGGTACGTTTGATTGCGTTTGTGGTATATGTTTGATCGCCGTCGACCGAAACGACGGCAAAGGGGTCTGGAAGGCTGAAGACCTCACGTTTGACGAGGGAATTGGCGGCGAGAACTGGAAGTGATGAGCGTGGAGCGGGGGACGAGTTGAATGATTGGAACGTACCTGTGATCCGAACGACGGTGGACTGCTCCCCGGACGACATCTAAGGGAGGGTGGAGGAGACAATAAACCAGGTCGTGGCTCGTGGCAGTAGTCGTAGCGACGAGAGTCCTCGAGGGGATAATACAACACGTGATCCGTTACTATTATGCCTCAGGGGTTATTAATCTTGTACAGTCAGTCCCTACGCCCAGCGGCCATACTGACGCTCTCCAACTCATGGAAAAGGTTCAAGATGCCCACGAAAGCTCAACAATCTCCTTCGAGTGGACTCTCAGAGATCTCAAATCGCTCTTTGACGCAAGGTAACAACTCACCCCCTCCGCAGACCCCTTGCTCACCGACGTCTGAACAGCAAAGGAGAGTTCAAGTCGAAAGTGACGAAGTCAGTCAGATTCGGGGGAGGACGGTGGCAGGTGTGCTGCTTTCCCTTTACCGATCGACCACCGCCTTCATCACGCCTAGATCTTGTTTTATGCAAACTCGGGAACGGACGGCGGTGGCTTTGTGAGCTTATATCTTTCTTGTGAGGTCCGTGGCACAAACCATATCCCATTTCCAACCTGTCAATTGACCTATCCCAGCCAACCGCGCAGGAAAAGGACAGCGCTATAGACGGAAAGTATGTCTCTACCTCTTTTGTTCACTCAGCTCGTCCGTAGATCTTGATGCAGATGGGTTCGGGAAGGCGTCTTCAAGTTCACTTTCGAATTGCGAAGGTAAACCATTTGGTGGCTGTGGTACTTTACCAACGGTACCGACACGCTCCTCTTCCAAGCTTAGCGAAAACAGTACTGTTCAACGTCAAGGAGGCGCACAATCATTCATTCTCTTCAAAGGTATGCGCTGTCTCTCCGCCCCCTCAGACCTCCCTCACCTGCCTCGACAGACCGCAAACTGGGGATGGTACGATGCCGACGAAATGCGGATGTGCCATTTTATGACTTCTTCACAGGGCCCAGTTTGCTAAACGAGACCACGTCTATTATCATTCTAATCCAGTCAAAGACACAGATGCGTTCTTGATTATCTGCACCATCACATCGTCCCCACAACCTCCGATACCACCCCCAGCGACTCCCACACAACTTGTCCCAAAGAGTTATCTAGAGTGTGTCGGCGCGCTCCTCGACGATCCACTCTACTCAGACGTCGAGTTTGTGCTCCCGAAGAGAAGTACACCCAGGGAGAAGCGAATTATATATGCCAACAAGAAAATACTTCAGCGTGCTGATTACTTTCAATCCAGTGAACCAACTTACTCTCTCTCGTAAGATGTACTTATCATTTCCTAGTGTTTGGCTCCGGCTTCGTGGAAGCCGCTACAGATATTAATTTCGGCCACCTCCATCCAGATCATGATGAAGGAGATACTGCATCTGATTCTACTTTCCTATTTCGCCAATGGGAGGACTCAGACGATGAAGAAGACGATCTGACGTCAGGTCTCCCAGATGAGCCTAGTTTTGACAGTGCCATCGAGCTTGATGTTCCAGAAACTGGTACCTCCCATACCGCGACGCCCGTGGCTGAAGAGATTGCTGTCAAGCACGCCGAAGGCTCAGCACATACAGAAAGTGTATCCTCCACCATTACCGGAGATGGATCTCGCAACGTTAGGCCAAAGCTATCCCATCCATCTTCCCCAAGAAGCAAGGATGTGTCACTTATGACAGACCCGGATTTTTCGAACCGCGAGGCGCCATCTGTTCCGGGACCAAAGAAGATGCGGGTCATTGTACGCGATGTGGCCTATGCGACGTACAAGGCCGTGCTTTATTATGTGCAGTGCTATTTTGAAATTTCTTGATTTTCACTCACTGGTAGTCTAGATATACACTGATGTCATCGTTTTCGCGCCGTTGTCTTCATCCTTTACCGCTGCCGCAACATCGGAAAGACTGGCAGCAGGGACAGTGACAACAACACCATCCGACAGCCAGTCAAGTCTACATGATGGGCCGAAGGCTTCTGCATACACGAATAATCCCACGTCAAAGCGAGAGTGGATCAGGAGGTGGCAACAATGTCGACCGGGGCGGCCTGCGCCATGTTCTGCAAAAGCGGTATATCGGTTGGCAGACAGTAAGTAAATCTCATCACATTCCACGACCCAACTTCTGAGTCTGTAGAGCTCGGTCTTCTGGAACTGAGAGAAAGGGCATACCAGGTAAAGTGATGCTACCCGTCGTGCGCTCTGAGGCTCTAATCGATCCGTTTAGCACATCCAAAAGTCGCTCACCGTGGAGAACATTCCGTTTGAGGTGTTCTCGCCCTTCTCAGCCACGTTCGCTGAGGTGCGGAAGATACAGGTCAACTACTTTCTGGAACACTGGAGTGAAATTCGAGCATCGGAAGCCATGCGCAATGTGTGGTGTCAGATCCGCAATGGACGGCACCCAGGCTTTGAAGAAGGTCCGTGGCTAAGACTTTTGATTAGCCGCGTGCTCATGATATTCAAGTATGGCCCTGCATTGCCCTGCATCTGGAATTCAATCCACGCACTGGGCTGTTGGCCAATGAGGGAACACCAGAGACCTAGCTGGGTTCAAAGTACTATGTATATACGTATCTCGAAACACATCTATGCACGCGTCATTACCCCATAATTTACATGTACAAGGGATGTTAACAACATCTGTGTGAGACCAACTAAAGGTTCGGAAACTTTCAAAAACAGGCTGGAGAAAAAGATGGTGGCTGTTTGGTGGATGTAACAGGTTAACTTCGTTGTGCACCTTCAAAGTGAGAACTAGGTGAACGACTCTACCGCTGTAGTCAATATCGTCTGTGTAACACGTTCAATTGAAATGTGCGGGGTATCAAGGGTATCTGGCAACGGATCCAGACCATTGTACTATTCAACGCTCGTGAGACTGCCAAAGTCTGTCCCTGAAACGCTGCCGTTGCCATCAGACATGTTCCCCTCATCCCCCTCTTCATTTTCGTGTTCCATCGTCCGTGAAGCCGAAGCCTTGCATGTACTGAGCTGCTGCTGTCTAGGGCTCGCAATCGAATACAAACCTGGTGTCGCTCCTGTCCCTTGATGTGTGTAGACCCTTTAAGTGTGCGAACGTAATCATGATTGACGTGACGAATCACCGTTGAGGGGAGAGCCGAAAGAGCGGGTTGTAGAGGGCGAGTACGAGGAGGGCCCTGGCGTCTGGGTCAAACGTCTTGGTGTGCTAGGGCGGGAAGTGGATCGAGCGTCGCGTCCAACTGTGTGGTCAACGGTTCGGCGGTCCCCGGGGCGCGTAGGATGAGGATGCGCAACCACTGGTGATCCATGGCGTGGGAGGTGAGCGTGATCACTCGACACAGAACCGGGGTTAGACGTATTTAAGGAGACATCGGCGGGAACAAAGAGTTGTTGTTCTTCGAGGTCTGAATGGTCTTGCAAGGCATCAAGTGCTTTGCGATCTGTCGACTGAGATGGGATACGATGGAGATAGCCGAATCTAAACATAGTTACAATCTTCTCAGCCGCCGTGAATAACAACTGGGAACGTACCCAAAGACGCATCCAAGGAGTCCTTCCCCACCCCAATGACGATTCGGAACAAGGACGACTTCCCGAAGGTTGCTACAAGCATCGTGAGTCTCAAAAGACAGGTCGATGTCTATGAAGCATACTCAAAATCGTACGAGTAAACATAGACTCGTAAAGGTTTGTCGACATGCTGGAATGGTACAAGTGAGAAGCTGTGCAAGCAAGGTAGAGGACGCCATACAGCCTCGACCAAATCATAGAAATCGTTTTCGGCGCTGAGGACACCACCTGACCAGCCAATTATCCAGTCGCCATATGGAACCAGACCGGCACTCTCAGCAGGGCTTCCCTCAATCACTTCAAGTACGTGCCAGACGTTGTCAGTTGCGGACTCGAATTCACACATACGCATGCTAAGACCAAGTAGGGACGGTTGTGGCGCGGCATCCGTGTCTTCCAGCGGAAGAGTGGCCTGTTGGGCGAGTGCCCAACCACGGGATGGCACGATGGGAACCGCTGTCAGAAAAGGGTATGCATGGGGGATTGCGGTCACGAGAAGACATGGGCGAACCTCGTGTTTCGCGTGTCTTGCTGCTCCAAACGAGGAGATTGAGCACCCTTCCTTCGTGTTCCTCGACGATGCGTTCGAGCTCGGTTGCGTCGAGTTGTGTCCCGGCAGAAAAGGCGTTGATGTCGTTGTAACCTACGATGAAGTCGAAGAAGGGTTCTATGGACGTCTGGGACGCTGGAGAGGACGGTGTGACACGCAGGACATGGAGTGCGTGCGATGACTGTGCTTGTGAGCTCGTCGACTGGCTGGCACCCATTGGAGCAGGAAGAGAAGGAAACCCCCTGAGTGTGTGTGACAATGTGTGACATTTCGTGACACTTGTGACTGTCGATTTGAGTGGGTAAGTCTAGTATGTTCCTTTGTCGCCGTCGCCATATCCTTCGAGTGCAAGCCTCCCACTCAGTTTCTACCCATCGACTCATCCAAGGCCACTTCCGCGACAGAACGTCTCTCAACCTCAAACACTGCCATGCCAACAAGGTCGCCCTACAGCCAGCCGCCATGATCCCCGACGACCCGCCCCTGGACCCACCTTTCCTGGAAGACCTCGCATCGCTCCGGGCCCCTACGGGAGCAAAAGCCGTATCTTACCAACCTCCTAGAACCATCTTCCATGCCTATGAATTAGTCGACAAGTTTGTGTCGATGAAGCGATACAACGAAGCTTTTGAGCTTTTTCAAACCCTTTCCGATTTTGGCCACATACCCCATGAGGCCTTCATGGCCGAGGTCCCGCCCCCGCTCGCCCATGATTTCGCCGTGATTGTCAGGTCCACACTGGCGCGCGCTTGCCAACACTGGGACTGGCATCATCGTGGCATGGGGTTCATTGCGTCTATCATGAAGTCGCAAGACTCGCTCAAACAAGATTTGGAGCCCCTCGCGCTAGAATTACTGCATGCTTCTCTGGAGCGTTGTTCTCCCGTGCAGCTCAAAGCTTGTGCTTGGCTCATGTACCGTCTCGTGGACCCCCGTTATTGCGTTGTTATTCCCTCCAAGACTATCCGTCTATTTTACAGCCAGGCATTACGTGTGGGTGACTGTGAATCCGCACACAGGTTCTATAGCCGGACTCAGTCTCGCCGAGTCAAAACGATCAAGGACTACCCATCGCCCACAGGCGCCACAATAACATGGTTGATGACTTATCTGGTGGGACGAAAACATAATGTGCATCTCGCACGTTGTCTGGCTAAACACGTTGTCGACGCATCGGAGCCCATACCCCGTTACGATCGCGGTCGTTTTATCGCACTGGTTGCCAGGCAGGGATTTGCGACTGAAGCGCGCGCGCTTTGGGAGAGATACTCGGTGGGCCATGGACGCAAGTTTGTGGTTGGGAACGCAGCCACGATGCTCCGGATGGTCAGTCTATTCACTCAGCGCGACTCGTGGACACGGACAGTGTCGGACAAGGTTGAAGCGCCTGCTGTGGACGAACAGACAGACTACTACGAGTTCGCCCATCAAGTTATAGATGCATTTCGGGAGTCGATACTACCACTGAAGGAGGCAAACCACTTTGACCTGAGCGCGCTTGCGCGGGGCTATTTTATGCTCGGGGAGATGGACGAGGGCCTTGGGCCGTTCCGAGTTTTGATCAAACGGCGGGAGATACCGGACCGACACGACATCAACATCGCGCTTTCTGCGATGGCACGACAGTCACCGAGGGCGGCGTATCAGATGGTGGAGCGGATGGCGGATGAGGGATTGTGGCCGGATCGGGTCACGTTTGGCACGGTGCTGCATGAGGCGATCGTGCACGAGGATGTTGGGCTAGTGAGGGAGATACTCGATCGGGCACGAGAAGCTGATGTGTCGCTGTCGCCGAAGACGATGGTGTCGCTGATCCAGGCAAGCGTGGCGGTAGGAGCAGGGATGGACGACGAGCAGCTCGAGGACAACGTTTGGCGTGCGTGGGAGGTTGTGCGGACGGCAGGGGAGTCGAGTGCTGTGCACTCTCCGAACGTGGGCAAGTGCTGCATCGCGGCGTGCCTACACCTGGAAGACGCAGAGATGGCATTCAACTTTTGGGCGCGTCTGATACTGGGCAAGACGGAGTGGGAAGATCCGGAGCAGGCGCGGCAGCGGCGTGCGTTGAGGGCGATGGTGCGGCGACACCGGGCAGAGGGGCGACTCGACTTGGAGCGGGCACGGACGATGCTGCGTATATTGGGAGATAGGGGCTATGGAATTACATAATTAGTAATGAATGATCTCACCGCTAATTCTGGATCTCCTAAAATGGCAGGTGTTATAGACCGAAGAATCTCCGGTCCGTCTCCCTCCCATCCGTCCTCCATCGTGCCAGCGAGTCCGTGTCTTTGTTGCCAGTCATCTGCCATGTCAATGTCTCTGTTTTGTCTCGCAGATCCGTCGCTGACTTTGTGTTTCACAGGCGCCAGTCTCAGAGTGCGTCTACCCCGCATCACGTCACCCTCGATGCTTGACATCATCCTCAGGCTGCGACGCTTGCCGAGCCCGCAAGGTACGCTGCGTCAGAGAAAATCCACAGGACCACAAACAGCCCTGCAAACACTGCATCTCTCTCGCAATTTCATGCACCTACGACTACCAGCCAAAGAAAAGAGGACCCCCAAATCTGTGCGCCATCCTCCACCCACATACAAGCATTGCCCGTTCACTCCCTCCTTAGCTACTTGCGTCGTCTGCAAGAGGCCGCCGCCGCCGCCGCCCAGAAACCCCACTCAGATACCCGTGACCCTACTGCCCCGGATGCAATATCTCCAAATCCAACCCACCCCTCCCTCGTCGCCCGTGTCTCCCCTCCACCCCCATCTGCATCTTCCTACCTCGAGTCGCCCCTCACACCAAGCTCCTCTATAATACCACCCTCCCGTTACCCTATCACAGCTGACTCTTTCCACTACCACCCCATCCCACACGTCTCGTTCAGTGGTTCGCAAGAACCCACCGCGAGTTCAATCTCAAACCCCGAAGACACCCGGCAATACGCCTCCTCGGAACCATATGATTCGCTCTCTGCCTACAACTGGTCATACAAACACCATCACCCGTCCTCTATCCTTCCCCAAACGGACATTCCCTCTCTTTCATTCTATTGCCGTCCCCGCCGCTTAGAAGACATTGCCCCCAGAGACACCATATCTCTTATCATCGCCCTTTTCTTCGACTTTGTTTATCCACTCACCCCCAGTGTCCACAAGCCGTCGTTCATGGCCGACTTACATTCCCACAGGGAAGAGCGTGATCCATTGTTCTTCGCCCTAGTCATGTCCACAGTCGCCTCTACCTTGGTGCAGGTCCCAAGATCATATCTTCCCATGGAACGTTCGGCCGTACGGAAACTCGCCCAATCATGTTACGAAGCTAGCCGGCATATCACAGTCGCTTCATATGATCCTCCCACGTCCATGCACGTCGTCATTCGCTACTTGTATGACATTGTTTGCCCTTTGATAGTCTCGTCTAACTTCCCTCTACAGCGACTCTATCTACCACTTTTGCGAGGAACACGACGCGACGCAACATGCAGCCCTTGGCGAGGCCGTTCATATTGCCGTCACACTTCATATGCATGAAGAAGCATCCTACGAAGGGCTGGACCCCATCGAATGCGAGGTCCGCCGCAGGTCATTTTGGCTCCTTTTCGGCGGTACGCAACGCTGTATTTGCTTCATGCAAAGGTCAACTCTTCATGCCGCACTATTAGCCGATAAGTCCATGTCAATCCTCTTGGGCCGACCAATCTGTCTTCGTGACGAAGATTGTACAGTCCATTTCCCCAAGGAAGTCGACGATGAATAGTGCGTATTTCCTTTGCGATTAGTCCGACACCATTTCGACCTTTCATTGTTCGTCCAGCATTACACCTACTGCATATCTACCCCAACCCCATGGAAAGACAGCGATCGTATCCGGCCTGAATTACATATCTAGAATATTTGCCCTACTTGGAGAAATACTAGTTCGCATCAGGGTAGATAAGCGATCACCTCCCCAGGGCCAGTTTGCCACAGCTCGTCTCGAAGAGGTCCAGTCGTTGCATTCGCGAATCCTGGGCGCCCTTGTACATGCTCCAGAACCATTGCGTTTAAAGCGAACCAACCAACACAATCATCTACCCGCCGAATATGGCGGTGCTGGCTTTAGGCAGGCAACATTCGCAGAAGTGAAGGACTTTTTTGATAATCCCAAGGCTTCCCGTGCAAATGCATTAAACCCATTTCTAGTCTTGCAAGCAAATCTATACGTTACTCAGGCAGGTCTTTCTTTATTAGCGTTTTACTTCGTGGTCTAACTAGTGATATTCCAGCAACTCGTCCGATTTGTCATTGAGCAATACCGTGATGAACTTGTAACCTCTTTGCAAGGTAGTATTGACGAGCATCAAGTTGCAGAGGATCGGGAAGCGGTTGCAAGCGACCTTCTCAACATCCTTCATAGGTAAACTTTATCGCGTGCTGAGAGCGCCTGTTGCTGAAGACCTTGATAGTATACCCATTCAATCAATAGCCACCAACGGACCTTCATTGGTGAGACCTTTCGATTTTGCCCATCCCAGCGGCTGATACTTCACAGGTCCACAAAGTACGATTCGTCGCCTCCACGCTGCTTGATACAGTTCGCAAAGCAGAGACGGCTCCCGCGTCTGCTGCGCGGGCACACGCATTTCTTTGTAAGTCCTCGCCGCCATCATTTTTCAATGACCCAATACCACGGTCATCAGGGGATTTCCTATCAATTCTATCCGAGATTGAACGGAATTATCTGTCAGTTTCTCTCATACAACCCTATCTGGTACGAAGCTTACGATTGACAGCTTGGACGATGACCGAGGTGGTCCGTCAAGTGCCGAAGGGATACCTGTGGTCTGACACATCCATGTTTTACTATACATACATCGCCATTCCTTTCCGGTTCCGTGCTCTGTCGGTTTCTCGGGGTTTGTGATATCTTGTTGTCGTGACGCGCTACTAGAACTACGTGATTGTTCCTAGTTGCTTTGAACACATGTAGCAACTACAAACCACTTGCATCTGACCTGGTTTAGTTCGGCTTGATCACGTGTCCTGACGATCGAGCCACTTGACACGCTTCTCGAAGCAGCCAAACCTCCACCTTTCAAGTCCTTTGCAGCCAACGAGCACGACGACAACTAACCCTTTATGCGAATCGTACATCGACATGTCACAATCAGACCTTGAAGGCAGCAGCAAACTGAATCCTGTCCGGATCACAGAGGGTATGTACCCGTTGTTGTTTCTGAGAGTGGACGCGTCCTCGCTCACTTATTACTATGCTAAACTCCTTTCTCGTAGACGAAGCTGCTGTATACGATCGCCAAATACGACTATGGGGTCTTGAAGCTCAGCAAAGGTGAACATCTTCGTGTGTGTGGCGTCCAGTCCGGAGACTGACCGCCGGGCGCGCAGAATGCGAAATGCGACTATTTTAATCATCCGTTTGCGAGGCACTGCAACAGAGGTCATCAAAAATATTGTGCTCGCCGGAATTGGAAAGCTTGTCGTCGTTGACACGGACGACGTCAGTGAGGAGGACCTTGGGACGGGTTTCTTTTTCCGAGATGATGATGTGGGGAAAAAAGTATGTTAATCATGCCTTTTCTTGGCATGGTATCGTGAAAGCTCAGCGGACTGATGGAGCTATCATTTGATAGAGAGTCGATGCTGCCAAGACCCGTATAGAAAGTCTAAACCCGCTTGTCAGTGTTCAGGCGGTAAGCCACGATGTGCTACAAGAGAGGGAGTCGCTTGATGTGCTGGTAAGGAACGTCGACCTTGTCTGTGTCACCGATTGGGACCGTGAAGGACTGGTGAGCATGCTTGGTGTCGAACTTGTCTTCATCATATTGACTGGTTGCGTCGGTCAAGATTCATATAAACGAAGTTTGCCGGTGTTTCGGGAAACCGTTTTATGCTGGCGGAACTTTCGGTCTGCTGGGATACATTTTCTGCGACCTACTCAAGCATGATTACATTTCGCCGTGAGTGCTTGTTGATGTGCGTACTCTGGTCACATTTCTTATTGTTGGGATAGCGATCGGTCTGCTCCAAGTGACGCGCCTCGCAACATGAAAGCTAGTGCGGTGTACTCACCATTGCACATGGCCTTGCGCCACCGGTGGTCTGCTTTGACGAGAAAACAGACCAAGGAGCTCAATCCGGCCGTACTACATGCGATATTAGGTGTGTTGAACGAAATAACGTTGTCGTGCCTGAATGTTGATGCATAAGGGACGATGAAGCCATCTGGGAATACCAGCATACCCATGCTGGGAAGCTCCCGGGGAAATTGGAGGAAGCGCCAGAGCTTCTGTCGATCGCCAATTCATTGTTGGGAACGTCTGACGTCAACAAGCAAGTGCTCGACACGATGCCACGGGAGCTGATCGAGTGAGGGTGATGGTTCACATTGGCATAGGATTTTGTCGTGCTGACACCGCCATTTTAGAACGTTGTCAACGGCGGCATCTCACGAATTTTCTCCAGTGTGTGCCGTTGTTGGCGGGATGCTGGCTCAGGATATTCTGAAAGCACTGGCTGCACGCGAGGCACCGATAGCCAACCTTTTCGTGTTTGATGGGACGAGCGGGAGTGGAACTGTGTGTAGGATGAACATGTAGCTTTATTTTCTACCGATCAAGGTATCGAGGCTGGCGTGAGATGATGTGTCAGACCGAAGTTTGAGACAGCCACATTTTGAGTGTCAGCCCCGTGCCATGTCTGCACCTCTCCCCTCAACATCCATGCAGCGAAGACCGACTACACAGACCGCCCAGGAATACTACGCCGTCCCACAGAGCCCTCAGCCTCCAAATATGCAGTCATCCTCAAGGCCCCCCGCCCGGTCAACCTCTCTCAGCAGTCAGTTCCAGCCAGGCAGGGGGGCGATCGCCCAAGGCGTCGCCACAGGCGCAATTGGTAGCAGCTATGGCCCGTATTCCGTGTGTCTCGTCTCGTCTCGTATCTGATCCGCCCTCATCCTTTTCGTTTTGCAGTACAACCCGACCACAGCCCGCGACCACGCTTTTCAGGGCTCTCGGTTCAGCGCTGCACCTTCGGAAGCCTCCTCTTTGAATGGCGCAGAGAAAAACCCCACTGGTGTCACAGCAAATTCCACTTCTGTCCCGTATGTATGGGATACAAAGGATCCCGATCTAGACGACGCTCTCCATAATCCCGACCCCGTGCAAGATGCGGCGCTCGATAGTTCTTTCACCATCTTCTCTGCTCGAGGGTGGGCAAATTCACTGACACTCTTTCTCCTCGTGTTCGGCTTGATCACTCTTTTCGCCGGCTATCCCATCATCCACTACTACGCGACAACCCACAGCAGAGCTTCTGGGTACAACCTCGGTGGTATTAACTACACTGGTCAAGTACCAAACCTTCCTGGCTTGCCGAGGCTCATCGATCCCGAAACGCATCCCTCCGTATACTCTCGGACGGGTAGCGATGGCTATCCGTATCAACTTGTGTTTAGCGACGAATTCAACACGGATGGTCGAACTTTTTGGCCAGGCGATGATCCCTTTTGGGAAGCTGTCAACTTGCATTACTGGTAAGCTCCGCCGAACAATGAGCGTAGACGTGGCTTAACGCACTACGCCCAGGCCCACGGGTGACTTGGAGTGGTATGCTCCTCAGGTATGCAGACATTCTGACCGAGGGTATCAATGTTCCTTAATTTGGTCTTTGAAGGCGGTGACAACTAAGAACGGAAAACTGGTGATCACGATCACCGAGCAACCCATCAACAACTTGAACTTCTTGAGTGGTATGTAATTGACGTGTGCAGGTCTTATCTATTCGTTGACTTTGTCGCCAAGGTATGGTGACCTCATGGAACAAGTTGTGCTTTACCACCGGGTACCTTGAAGTTAGCCTCAGTTTGCCAGGGTCGGCTCAGTCTGCGGGGTTTTGGCCTGGTGGGTGTTTCGTTTACCTCTGTATTCTGTTGGCCTCTTATTAGTGTCAGGCGCGTGGACTATGGGCAACTTGGTATGTTCTTTTAGGTCATTCACTTTCCATATCTTACTAGTGGAGTAGGGACGTCCCGGCTATGGCGGAACAACAGAAGGTGTGTGCATATTTCCATACTGATTGCGGTCGTGACGAACACTCATTTGTTCATAGGCACATGGCCATTCAGTTATGATAGCTGTGACTTGGGAACACTTCCCAACCAGACTTTCGACGGTACCCCAGCAGCGGCTGCCACGGGCGGAGTTAATGGCGGCCCGCTGAGCTTCCAACCCGGTCAACGACTATCCGCATGTACATGCCCCAATCAGGACCACCCCGGCCCAGCGAGGGGCAATGGATATGTGGGCCGTGGCGTACCCGAAATCGATATCTTGGAAGCCCAAATAGATTTATATACGACCCCGTTCCGAGGACAAGTTTCCCAGAGTTTCCAAGTTGCCCCTTACAACTACCAGTACCAGTTCAACAACGCATCCCCGGCGACCACCGTTAACGATTCCTCGATTACTACCCTCAACTCGTACCAAGGCGCTGTTTATCAGCAAGCTCTGTCAGCACTAAGCTTCGTCGATAGTCAAAATTATGGTGGCAACGGTTATGCCACGTACGGGTTCGAGCACTGGTCAAACCCTAATGATCGGTCTACTGGATACATCACTTGGTACAGCGAGAGCGCGCAAACGTGGAAACTGACATCGGCCTCCGTTGGACCCGATTCAACCTCGCGGGTCAGCTCGAGACTGATTCCCGAGGAACCGATGGTCAGTCCCCTGATCATGTCGGAATGGAGGTTAAACTGACGTTTGGCAGTTCATTATCCTCAACCTGGGCATGTCTCGTGAGCAGGTTTTCTCATGTCAATATGACGGAATTACTGATTAGCTCTTTAGCCTCCTTCCAGGGCCAGGATTACCATTCCCTTCAATTCCCTAGTGCGATGTATGTCGACTACGTTCGCCTATACCAGCGGGAGGGGCTACAAGACGCATTGACGTGCGACCCTCCCGGCCACCCAACTGCTGATTATATTACTAAGTATGTGATGCTCGGTGTCATCCGAGGGGTGTCATGTAATTTGAACGTTTTCTAGACATCTAAACGCTTATAGTAATCCGAACATAACAACTTGGGCACAAGCCGGATATTCGTTTCCGTTAAATAGGTTGACCAACACGTGTTCTTGATCTTGTTTCGATTTTACTGTTCTTCATTGACTTCAATGCCTATACCACTACACTGTGATACATTTCCCATATTGTACGAGCAGGCATTTACCATGATATATTGGATGGACTTTGCTTGCACCCCTACATGCACATCCTACTTGATTCGTCCTTGCCACTCGTTGATCCCTCAGCTGATACCCGCAGTGTCCAGTCCACAACTGAATAGGATCAGCATGTACAATACGAACTGCCATAGAATGGACAATTTCCGAGACAAGCTCAAAGTTTGAGCTGAAATGCATATACATATGTATTGTCGCAGTATAAGAGTCGTCAATCAGTTATATCAAAGTTTTTGCGCTACATACCCATCTTTTCCTTCATTGCCCTCATTGCCTCGTTGGGGAACGCAGCATCTACAGGCCCAAACGACACCCCAGCACGTGAGTATAGCAGGTCGAATGTTTCATCAAAGTCAGTCGATTCCTCCTCCGTCGCCTGGGTGTCGTCTCCGAGGACCCGCTTGAGAGGCAGGCATTGGAGTTTCACCTTCTCAGAGGTCCCCGCTGGCAAGAACGCGCGCACGAGAATCTTCTTGGACGTCGACCTCTGCGCTAGCTCGACCAAATGCTGCCATTTCTGACCCACGCCCTTGTCACATTTGCACGCCTTGATCGCTGCCGTGTTCCGGATGGACTCAACGCCGACCTGCACGGGGACTTCCTTGTAGTTTAGTTCGACGACCACCAGGTCACGGTTCACGGTGGCGGCTTGGATACGATCACGCAACGCCATGAGGTCGTGGGTGATGACCTGGTCGATAAAGTGGACGTTGCGTTTTGACAGACGTGATACGAATCCATCTGACGTGGTGTCCAGCATCTGAACGTTTAAAAGGGTCTCTCGCTTACCTGCACGGCGCGCCTGGATGTCACGGCAATACTTTTGATGGCCCCCGTTCTTCCAGTCGTACACTTGACATTCTTTGCTGCAGTAATGAACGTGCAGGCATCCTGCGCAACTTCTGAATGACCCGGGAGGTCCGGACTTGTCACACTGTAGAGCAGAAACGTGTAGATGATACAGACGAGCGGAAAGAAATGCGGTAAACATACCTTTATATTCTGGCAAGATTCGATATGCGTTTCGTTACTGAGAGACATGTTGTATAGCGCCGCTCTGCCTCGAACCGCATGTTCGAACAAGGACCACGCCTGGAATAGAAATCCGTTTTTCTCGAGTTTTCCCGGTAAGCCACTCGCGTCGATTGCAGTCAATCGCTTGATCGTGGGTTTCAGAAGAGAGCTGTACACCGAGTACTTGGGGATGATCTGTCCGAGAAGCAAGAACAACGGCTCCCAATCTTCGCTAGCCTGACCGTTCAAGTGTTTCATCCATGGTTCCGAGGAAAGCATAGAGGACAAGAGGCCAGCTTCGACGATTTCGGTGACCCAAGGCAGCCCGTCAGTAGTCTCCACGTAGCTGCGAATATACCAATACGCGTAGGAAATACACTTGGCGACGATGGTGTGTCGGTCGGTGGCGGCGTAGCGGTCCACCATCGAAATGATGACATTCGTCACTATTGTCATCGAGTGGTGATTGAGAAGAGGGACTCGGATAGCATTGTTAACGGAAAGGGTCGTGAGGAGATGGATGTCCCACACGATAAGGTCATAGTCGATTGGTGTGCGTAAGACATCATGTTGGAGGTGTTCCAAAGCGGTGGCGGCAAGAGCCTCGGGCTCGCCACCGAAAGGACGAAGGATCTCCGACCAGTCCCACCTTTCTTGTTGTGAGAACTCGGTCATCCAGCCATCCAGAGTTGCCGATATGTGGAAAAAAGGAAGGGCCGGTGATTCATCGATGAGAGAAAACCTTTTATCCAGGGCCTCCAGGCGCCACAAAGAAAAGAGAGTGGCGACGATGCCCGGGGATGCAACGATGGAATCGAACATGTGCTGGAGAAATGTATCATTGCAGATGGCTAAGAAGTCGGCGATGGATCTCTTGGCAAGGATGCGAAATGAAAGGTCGACGCTCTCTTGGTCTACAAAGTTGGTTTTCAGATACAAGATCCACTGATGAAGGTCGGTCCAGTGGCGCGTTAGAGGCTGGAAAATGCCGTGCTCCCTCAAACGCAAGAAGCGCTGTGGCATGATGGATGCCAGACTCGCGAGGCATAGAGCTTGTTGGACGGGAAGGTCCCCGCCAGGGTCCATCTTTGACGTCTGTAGATGGGTGGCATCCAGGACCGCGTACATGGCGGATGCGATGAGATTGTACTGCTGCAGAGTACAGCCTGGTGCGAGTGCTATGAAAGTCAGGTCATCGGGTGCACGGGTGGAACCGGCCTGGAGCTGTTTGATTGCGTGCTGTGAGGGTGATGGCGATCAGTGGCGACGTCAAGCGAAGTAGAAAGATTGGGACTGACACTGATCCGTGTCTCGTACATTGGGAGAAAACTGGTGCCCCATTGCGAGACGGAGGATGGTTTATATATCGGAAGAGAGAACAAACCATTGCATTTCCGGGAATGATCCCTTTGTCGTGTTGTCACCCTACCTTCAAGTTGAAAGTGCACTGCGACGGCATTGGGGTCATATACGTAAAATGTCGATCCATCTCGGCCTAGAACGTGTCAGACAACTCGCAACGCACCTGGAGCCATTCAAGAGACCAACAGTCCACGTTGCAGGGACAAACGGAAAGGGGAGCGTGACGAACCTCATCACGTCCATTCTCCGAGCTTCCGGATTCTCCATTGGCACGTACAACAGCCCCCACCTCGTCTCTATCCACGATGCCATTCTCATCAACGATAAACCCGTATCCCCGTCCGTCTATGACGCTGCCCGTAGCCGCGTCATCGCTGCAGATCGTCACCTCAATGCCGCCGCCACTCCCTTTGAACTGTTGACGCTCACAGCACTTCAGATCTTTGAAGCTGCCAAGCTCGATATAGTTGTGATCGAAGTCGGTATGGGAGGTCGAGACGACGCCACTAATGTCATTCCAGACGAATGCATTCTGGTGTCCGTCCTTACAGCAGTCGATCTGGATCATCAGAAGTTCCTGGGAGACACGGTCGGGTCCATCACGGAACACAAAGCCAGGATCGCAAGGTCCGGAAAGCCCTTTGTGATCGGCCCACAAAGATACCCCATCGTCGAGGCTACCGCCAGGCGCGTCGTCGAGGGCCCAGAGATACGCGGGCATCTCATCATTAGCACACCTGTCCGTCCATTGCGTCTGAGCGAGGAATATCAGTTCTCTCCTTCGGAGCGGCCCTTTATCTCTCCTCCAGGACAGCCAATCGAGTTTCATTCAGCGCCGTCCACGTCACCAATTCACGCCAGACTTCCATTGCATGGTGCTCATCAACTCGACAACCTATCGCTCTCCCTGACTGTCATCTCTACCTTGCTAGCACACCCACACGCTCAGACGACTTTCGGCGAGCTTTCCCGCCGGATCTCAGCCGAAACTATTCGTACGGGGATTGAAGGTGCTTCTTGGCCTGGCAGGCTTACTTTCCACACGTTACCACGTCCTGTGACAGTAGGCTCAGCTTTTGATCCGTCGGTCGTTTTGGTAGACGGCGCTCACAATGCCGCGAGCGCGGAAACTCTTGCCTCCTACATTTCCGAGCTCGTGGATCATCTGAAGCCAAGGTCGAAGTTGCATATAACGTACATTGTTGCACTCTCACATTCACCACCGAAAACACCGTTCGACACGTTGTCTCGGATCTTTCTGCCACATTATTCTCAAGGTTTAGTGACCCGAGTGCGGCTCGCAGCTCTACGGTTTACACCTCCAGAGGGTATGCCGTGGGTGACTTGCGTCCCACCTTTGGAAATACGAGACACAGTCCGTCAGATAATCCAACTCGGAGATGAAGATGTGTGGGCTGTACCAGACGACCTTGCAGTGGATTCTCAGTTGTTGAAGGCGTTTGAGTGGACGGAGGCTGGAGCAGCTGCCGACACGGAAGAGAGTCTGGTTGTCGTGACAGGGAGTCTGTACTTGGTCGCGGATTTCTATCGCTTAGTGAAGCTGCTTGAGAAGTAGATTGTTAAGGTGTAGTATAGTGAGACCAATTACTGTAACGTTTTGTTTGGTAGTGACATAGTGCAAGCACCTTGACCACATGATCACGTACCCGCTGTGACCCCTACTTGCTCTACGACTCAAGTTTGACATCCTCCGACACGATCAAGACCGTCCTTTGGCGCGCCCCATGACAGGACCTGGTCCTGACAAGCGCAAGTCCATGATGGTGCACGAGTCAGTTGGTGTGCCAATCAACCACAGGGACGCCTCGAACACCTCAGTGTGAGTGCCTTGCACAATGTCCCGCTTTCATCCATTTCTTCTTTCCTTACAGACCTGTCTGGAGAAAACCGGCGACCCCAATATCAACCCCAGGCCAAGTGAGAAGCTGTTTTTAATCCGGGATCCACTGCATAGTGTCTTACCATTGCTAACTAGGGCTCTCAACGACCACCCCGTCCTCACGAAAATTCGTACAGTCAAACCCGAAACCCAACTGCAGAAGGAGTGAGAAACAACTTTCAATCCGTGACTCGCCGTACATCATCTTACGTCCCCTGCGTAGCGTCCCCGTCCTCACGACAACCCATACTCTCGGATCAGGAACGATCTCCCCTCCCAACATCGTTACCCAGGCAACCCTAACGTTCGTCAGACCGTCCTGGCAAAGCCTCGCGACGGGTGCAGCTTTGGCACCGACTCCCGTGCGCGGAAACGCCCAAGGCTTGATACTGGCGTCTCCTCGGCACTAGTGTCTAATGGGGCATCGTTATCGACTAGGCGACCTATTTCTAGTAACGGTGTTTTTGGGTCCGACATCCAAGTGATCAAACCGCCTTGCGTGACCAACAACCGCAGTAATCCTCTTCCAAATGACGCTGAGATTATTGACCTCGGAACCATCTCTGATGATCTAGGAGAACGTATCCCCCGTCCCACTAAATCGTCATCCCCGGATCCAATATTGCTCGGGACGGCTGTTCACAACTCGAATCAACGCCAAGTTCACCATGCCTTCGAAACCCATCCCGCAGAGTATAGCTTATCTTATAAAGGCAAGGGTCGCGCTAAAGAACTCCCTGAATTTGTCGAGGCTTCGGAAGAGGATGAGATCCAGGAATTTACGCCCTCTCCACCCATGAGTCGGCCGTTTAACGCCAAGAGATCGCCAGGGATACCCAAGAATATCGTCCATGAACGTAGGAAGGTGTTCGAGGATGCACCTGTATCTGCACCGGCAGCTATACATCAACCCATTGAGAAGGGGGTGAAGAACGTTGACCTGATAACCGGGACGGTCATGGGGACAGTCATCAGTAAGATGAAAAGGAAGGACGAGGTAAGTGTAAGGTGACCAGATAAACGTACGTATCCTAAGGCTCTCCTGCTAGGGCACACTTGGTCATCAAAGAAGCACGGGGGTATCTGACAGCATTGGAACTTCATCATCAAACTTTCTGAACTCTTCGCGTGAGAAGGAAAAGATTCAAACTCTACCATTGGAGGCTTGGTGTTTTGGTCAACACTTAATCGAGCATTCCGATCCTGCGCCTCTCAAACTAACATATGAACTCGCCCAGCAAAAAATAAGGGTAACATGGGGTCGATCACCTCCTGAAAGGCTCGAGTTTAAGCTCGATAGAGACGCTTGTTCGGCAATGGTAGTATGTTTCTCTGTTTCGTTACTTTGCATACTAAGTATTACGCTCTCTCCCAGATCGTAAACGACTCAGAAGTACCATTGAAAGAAAATGTCGTTGTTCAATTTACTACTACACCGGGATCAACTTGGAAAAAGGTTGAACGATACAAGGGATTCCAGGGAGGTATGTGGCGCCGACTCGGCTCTATGCCTGCCACGTTGAATCCGCCTCGTGACTGTCTTACAGGGAGTGGCCGCGGTAGGGGAGCATTGACGTTCCTCATTTCGACTGCGAAAGACCGGGGTTTCACCCCTACAGATTACCAAAGATTCGTCACGGGGACCAGAAAGGCATTCCAAGGCTCTGTTGAAATCATTAAGTCAGCAAAAGTCTTATTCTGCGCCGAAATATGATCATAAGTTTTCACAGCCCGTCCAAAGGCGCGACCATTTGGGGCTTTGCAACCAATCTTGCAGCGATGTTTGAACAGACATCCAGAAGGGAAGATCGTGGACAAAGTGCTATGGACGAACCGTCAATGTTGACCCGGTCTGTTACGCCTTGTTCCTCGACATCCGTCAAGACTGGCTCTGAGCTGTAAGACAAACGGATCGATGTTGAATGCATCCTAACTTCTTGTCTATCAGCAAAGCCTCGAATGGAGATCCTGGCCCATCTACGTTTCATCGCCGCTCTGCGAGACAATCCGCAATCCGATCTTTGAGAGCTTCGCCTCCGCCTCCGCCACCAGTTCAATTAGATCCCGACGAAGTGTAAGCGTTGTACTCCGTTTCCTGGTAATCTCTCACAATTACATGTCCAGTGTTTTGATGTATCCTCCAACTGGTACCGGAGCGCTTAGCATCACACACGGTGATCTCAAGAGATTACAACCTGAAGAATACCTCAATGATACCCTCATTGAGTTTGGTCTCAAGTATGCTTTCCTTATCGACCGACAGTTATATGCTGAAATTTTCAGGCTTTGGCTGAATGATCTTGACCCAGCGCTGGCAGACCAAATTCACGTCTTCAGCTCTTTCTTCTACAAGAAACTTAACAACAGGAAGAAGTTCGTGGGAGCTCTTCATTCAGTTTGACACTCCTCATGATTGATCTTGTTTATAGCCCAGAGGATGGATATAAAAGCGTTCGTAAGTGGACCTCCAAAGTGGATATATTCACGAAGAAGTATATTATTGTCCCTATCAATGAGAAGTGCGTGCCTGTGTTCAAGTTTCACGTCGTTCACTCACCACCGTTTTAGCATCCATTGGTACCTCGCTGTCATATATAAACCTGGTCACACACTAGAGCCTCCACTTCCACTGTCCCAGTCCCAGCTTTCTAACACACGAATGACACGGAAACAAAAGCAAGAGAAGGAACATGCTCATGCCAATTCAGAGACGCTTACGGAAGTATCGCTGGAAGGATTGAGCTCCGTGGTGCATGCTACGCGAGGGGAGCCTGAAGTCGATACATCTTCCGCGGATGCTACACGTGCGACGACGCCTAGCATGACTATCAGTGAAGAGATGGATGATGTCGCCATCAGCGTCTTCGACAAGTCATGTTCTATCACTGCTGCGAAGCTTATGTCCTCCGAGGTTCTGGTTCGGGATTTATCTCCGAATTTGGTGCATCCTCCCTCTGATAGTATGGACGTCGACGTCGACACATCTGTCACCCATGCTGTCCCCGTTCCGACGTGCGAGGTCGGTGAAGTACCTGAACCTTCGACGTCAAAACCATCGTCAGGTGTACCGGCCGGCCAGTTCTATGGAACCGTGCACAAACCAGGAGATATGCAACCTGTCGTTGTCGAGGACAACGAAGATAGTGGTGAGGACCAACAACAAGAAGCCGAGGTCGACGATATGTTGGCTGTAACCCAATCTCCAACCTGCGATTTGCCTCCTCAGTACGTTCCTTCTAGCAGGCTGAAGTCAGTATTATTGATTTGCGGCCGTCATCTCGCCAGAACCCATATCTTCACGCTTGACTCCCTTGGCACTCGACACCCCCAAGCCATCAAAGTCCTCAAAGAATACCTTAAATCGGAGGCGAAAGATAAACGTAACTTTGACGAAGTGCGTGCTGCCGTCGGCAAACAAGTTCAGGTATGTCATCTTTTGACCTCACCTAGAAAATGATATCCCATCTGCGTACAGGTTCCCGTTCAACCAAATACGTGGGACTGTGGCATATACCTTCTTCACTTCGTGAAGGTCTTCATGAGTGCCCCATCGCAATTCGTGGAGCAAATTCTTTCTGTATGTGCTATCCGTATGAATCATGACAGGTGAGGTAACAACTTCATTAACAGACCAGGGGTACCATGCCTAGTTCCGATCGTAAGAAGATGTGGCAGGACCACGAAATTCCACAGTTTCGGGACTATTTGGAGTCTCGTATCATCCAGCTCTCGGAAGAGTGGAAGGCCGAGAAGACTCTGCGAGAAGGAGAGGTGGATCGGCGAAGAAGTGGGGACGCGCTGGAAGTAGAGGCACTGTCATCTGAAGGTGAAGTGGACATTGTGGAGGACATCCCAAGAATCAAAGCAACTCCAGGTCCCAAACAGACACATCTCGCCACGAGGCTCCGTGGATAATACCTTTTGCTCGGTTTTCGGTCATCTTTTGATACGCATTCATTGAATGTTGCACGCATACTAGTATCCACACCATGATCACATGCTTTGCTAGAATCAGTACCCTACATGCAAGTGCTTTAGTCGTATATCGCAATGCTAATGAAGTTCGTACACGGCGGAGATCTAGAACTTCTTTGCTGTTTGCAAATAAGGTTGGAATGCAAATGAGACCGATTGTGAACAAGCTGACACTATGCTGGCTGGTCATTACATACTCAAAACTGCTACTTGGGATAGACGACAAATAACAGTAGTACTCAGTGCCAGATGACAGGGAAAGACCTCAGATTCAAATAGGCGAGGGTTTCGTACTACGTGAGCCTCAACGGCGAGAATAACTGTGCTTGAAAATTCCAGGTATATGAACGATGTAACCAAAAGGTTCAATCAAATATGTGATAAATACAAAATCCATCCAACGTGATGATGATTAAACGAGAGGACAGGACACTTGTCCGAGCAGACGTGGTTCCCAACAAGTCGGAGAGTCGGACTAGAACCGAACCCCGAAGATAGAGTGCAGTATTGCATGTGGTGATGGTATTGGACATGGTAGGAATGGTGTACGAAGTGCCTAGAAGTCATTTTTAAAAACGGCGAGGTCAAAGATTGCGGAGCCGGTGTTTCTTGCTGTGTCTTGAAACGTTTGCTTGTACAGCGTCTTCAGGTGGCACATGCACATGGAAATGTGTCAGTGACATTGGTGTCGCCTCGGGCACCGCGTCACGATGCGCCAGGGTAAAGGTGGGCGTAACACGAGGAGACGAGGAAGACAAGTCTCCACTTGATGTCGGAGAGTTGTGACCGGCGGTTTCGTCCGCGCTACCACCAACGGCGGTGGGGGCCTTGTTCGAGGTAGAATTATGTGAAATATAATACCAGAGTCCGATTCCGGTTCCGGTGCACTATGAGAAAAAGGTTAGATATACAGCCTAGGCTGCTTAGAGAGCACACACGATGAGCAGGATTATGCCGGCTAGCCAAACCCAACGCGATAAGCGACTACTTCCACTCTGCGTCTTGGTCAGCCAAGAACTAGGGGATGAGTTAGTTCACAATAACCCTAGAGCAACAAGACTTTGCTACCTGGGCTTCTTCTCTTCCTTAGCAATCATACTAAACCTCCTCCAGAAATCATCTCCGCGTTCCCCGCGTTTCGGCAACAAATTATCCTCAGAGTTACCACGTATGATGGTTTCTGAGAATTTGACGTCTGTCGGAGCCGGGGACTTGGAAGGACGCACGAAAACTGGAGTAATGGGGGTCATGGGTGGTTGAAGGGGGTGAGGCGCGCTCGGTACAGTTGGTCTAGGGACGGCTGTCTGGTAAATTGGCGGGGGCATACGAGGAACACCCGTGTCTACCTGCGGGCGGGTGACGTGGAACGCCTGGGGGACCTGTCCCATCCGCGGCTGTTCCGCTGATCGACCGGAAGGAGCGGAAGGGGAAGGACTCGAAACTGTAAGGTTGGAGACTGGCACGGGGTATCCAGGCCGAGGAGCCGCCAAGGGAACTGGGTGGGCGGGATGGGGCATGGCGCCAGCTTTGAGACCAGGACCGACGGCTCCGGGGCCAGATTGGGGGTATCCTCTATCGTACCTTGAGGGGGAAGGTGAATCTGTGAGGCAGAATGAAGGGCTGGTCGACATACATGTTATAGACTGTTCAAATCCGGCTCTGCTGGCTCTCGAACTCTGCTAGGCTGGGAGGGGTATGTAGTAGTGTGGTTGTTTTCTAAATTCCTGACAAAGCGAGTGGAAGCCTCGTCAAACTGAGGTTTTGCGAGGCAGCGGGTGTCGGTCCTGAGCCGGGAAATGGCTTGAAGAGAGGAAAACGACAGAAAAGGAGCAAGACAAGGAAGATAAAAACTGCCGTCTCCTGTGACCAGTTCAAAAGTGGAGCTGGTAACCGTCGCCATTGTTTGACGCTGCCAATCAACTTCTTCGGCTACAATCGCTACATTCCCATTGATACTCCACCACTACTCTCATACATTCAGTCGTCCCATTTACCTATGCGAACACTCGAATCTGCCGGAGGTGCACGAACCAAAAGTATTCCCAAGCGACCACTACAGTTTGCAAGGCTGCTCCCACGACGTCACACTCAGCTGAAGGTGGTCCATTAGCGCGTCGCACGAGCTGTCGTAGTTTTTCTACTCTTGTCCTTCCAATCCAGTTGCGACCCACAAAGCTGCCTACCAATGTAAGATCGTTGAGATGCAGAGGCGCAGCTTGGCCAGAAGGCAGACGGAACAAGGCGAGCCGGGAGACCAATTGAGATGAGATCACACAGCTTGGCTCAGTAGATTGTTTGACATTATTTACGTTCTTTGCCAGGCGCGTCGCGTCGCGCGCGCGTCTCTCTCACTTTTGTCCTTCGCGCTCACCGCTATGGCAAAACGAAAGAATATCGTCGAAAGCGACGACGACGCCCCCGAATCTTCCCAGGCGTCCAAGCGCGCCAGAACAGAGGACAGCGATGAGTTTGCTCAGATTCCGACTTCGTTGTCTCCGCAACGTGAACGGAAACCTGTCGTCAATGGCAAGGGAAAGCGCAGGGCCAAAGATCATGATAGTGACGACTCGGATGAGGAAGAAGATCTTCACCACGATGAACAACCAGACGAAGAGGAAGAAAAGAGGTTCGAGGAGGACCACGGTGAGGCTATTCGCCGTAAGCTCGAACAACGTCGTAGCACCATCGGCGTACGTCGTTTCACATCTGCTCGTTGACATGCCTGACGCAATCTATTGAAGAGTATTGCGGAACATGGCATCATCGAGTCTGTCGAAATGAAGCAGTTCATGTGCCATCCTCACTTGACCTTCACATTCGGTCCTCAGGTTAATTTCATCATCGGTAAGCCGCTCTCTAAACCAGTCGAAGGCACTACGATTATTGATGTACACCTCAAGGGCATAACGGGAGTAAGTTATATGCGTTACGTGTTCTAGCCTGTCACTGATGTTTACCCCTATTAGGTGGAAAGAGTGCCGTCCTATCTGCCATCACGATCGCTCTCGGTGGAAAATCCGTTTCCACTGGCCGTGGTAGTGGGCTTAAATCGTTTATTCGTGAAGGTCAACAGTAAGTTGTATCCTGGTTTTCTCTATTCCGACCCCAAAACATCTCTGCACAGGAAAGCAGAAGTTACTATTGTGCTCAAGAACCAGGGTGAAGAAGCTTATAAGCCTAAAGAGTATGGCAAAAGTATTGTCATTCGACGTGCTTTCACACGGGATGGCTCTTCTTCGTGGAAAATCATGAGCAAGGATGGCACCCTCATCTCGAACAAGAGAGACGAACTAGCTACGATTTGTGACCATATGAACATCCAGGTTGATAATCCTATGAATGTTCTCACCCAAGGCAGGATCTGATTTTCGGAGTATTGCTGATTATTCACTCGTATTTCTAGATGCTGCGCGACAATTCTTGAATGCTTCTCACCCTTCTGACAAGTACAAGGTAGGTGTTGTTTCACGATCTACTTGACAGCAGTATTTACGACACTATCGACTAGTTCTTCCTTCGTGGGACGCAACTGAGCCAACTCAGCGAAGAATATGACACTTGCCTGGACAACATCAACCAAACCAAGAAGTTACTTCACCAGAAGAAACAGATCCTCCCAGACCTTCGTGCGGTGTTCAAGGAAGCCACCGCCCGGTTTCAAGAGGCATCTAAAGCCCGTGAACAGCGGTTCAAAGCCGATGAGCTCAAGAAAGAGCTCGCATGGGCACACGTAGCTGATAAACAACGGGTAAAACTTGTTACTCTTTCTCATATCAAGACGTTGTCAATTGGATTCGTATAGGAGATGGAGGCAAAGATTGAGGAAGTGGCTAAGGCTGAGCGGCGTCTGCCACGAATTGAGGCAGAACTCGAAACAGCGCAGGTACGCCCATTCGTCCCCAAGGTCAAGGATATGAGTCAACTCGGTTCCTCTTTGTCAGTCCCAATTTGAACTTGCTTCCAAAGAAGTCCAACGTTATGAGGAACAACATTCCGAGCTCGGAAACATCGACCATCTTAATGCGAAGCGTAATGAACTTCAGGAGAAAATGCGGGTCAATAAGAATAAGCTCAGCGACTTTAGAGTGAGTGTCATTCGAACCTCGAGCACTATTTCTTAAGGTTAATTTTTAGAACGACCAAAATGCGATGAACTCTAGCTTGATGGCCCTGAACAGGTCCATCAAGGAATACGACGAGAAAATCGCAGAGGAGGCTCGCCGATTAGAGGCTCACACACAAGCGAAGCGCGATGAAATTAATCGTCGCCTCGATACTGCGAAACAAGTTGTTGCAGAAGCTGATCGTCGAAGCAAGGATGTTATCGAACAGAAACGCAGTAAGCTCATCGAAAAGGACGAGGTCCAGTCAAAAGGCCAAGCTGCTGAGGATAAGAGACGTCAACTTCAAGATCGGATCACTGAATGTCAGACCATGATCAACAAATGCAAAGACCAAGAGAAGAATAGTCTAGCCCCGTATGGCCACGATGTCAAGGGTGTATTGCAGAGTATCAGTAGGGTACATTGGCATGGAGATACCCCGGTTGGGCCGCTTGGCTTGTATGTCAAACTCAAGGATCAGAAGTGGGGTCAACTATTGCGGGCACAGTTGGGAAACTTGATGACGTCTTTCGCATGTACGGATGCGAGAGACCGACCGCAATTGAAAAAAATCCTTGACCAGTCAAAGAAGTACGTCTACTGTTTGCGCCTTTTGTGCTCATGATACTGATCGTCAACTAGCTTTCACGTCAACGTTATCATCTCAGAAAGAGATTTATTCGATTACAGGGCTGGTGAGCCGCGTGAAGATGTCCTTACAGTTTTGCGCGCTCTTGATGTGGGTCGCCTCCTGAGATGAAGTGATGATGGCAATAACCCCCGGCCGCACAGGTTTCTGACCCCTATGTACTTCGGGTTCTCATCAATGCAGCAAATATTGAAAGGACAGTGCTCGCGGCAGACCGTAAAATTGGTGACGACACTCTTAAAAGCCTTGGTGGGGGTGGTGTTTCGTGGACCGCTGACCACATGCGAGTGACCAGATACCCGTACGTGCGTGTTGGCTTTTATCCTGTCTATCACTCAACGTGCGCGAATCAGAGAGGGAGGTGGCTCGTCCATCAATTTGCCAAGGGTAAAGGCCAATGATCCACGCCGCATGCTGTTTACGAAAAGTGATGCAGCTGCACGTCGGTAGGTGTATGCTTTCACTTCATCCCTCATGCATCTCACTTCAACTCGACAGCGATTGGGAGAAACATCTACAAGCTGCTGAGTCAGAGTACAAACTCGTTCAAGCTGAGATCAATCATTATCGTCAGGTTTATGACAATGTATGCCGTGAGATTCAAGGGCTTTCTGTGAGTGATTAGCCACAGCTATTAAACAACGCGACAACGATATTGTTTAGGTGTTAGAGCGAAAAGCCCATGAGGATTTGCGGGCGGCGAAGATGTCACACAATCAACTCCAAGAAGAAGCCAATGAAGAAATGCCAGCTGGAATTTCCGGCTTACAGGCTGCGAAAGATGTTCGTGTCTAGCTTGTTATGTTCGTTGTTCCGTTGACTTTGCACCGCTCATAGGTTGCCGAGAACGAGAAAGCTTCTGTGGTGGAACAATATACCGACCTTGCTGCACGGAAGGCTGTCATTGACGAACAACAGGCCGCCCTCTTGACGGAAATGAAAGGCATCAAGGAACAGATTCAGAACTTTGAACAGCACCGCAGTGGAATTATGGTGAGCACTTCTTAGTGTCTAGTATATGAATTTAAAATCGGCTTCCGTACAGGCCAAGATTGAAGGGGCCGTGACGAACCGACTGGAGGCACAGAAA
>JBBPMA010000132.1:33927-45214 GCA_038090075.1 Xanthoconium purpureum
GAACTTTGAACAGCACCGCAGTGGAATTATGGTGAGCACTTCTTAGTGTCTAGTATATGAATTTAAAATCGGCTTCCGTACAGGCCAAGATTGAAGGGGCCGTGACGAACCGACTGGAGGCACAGAAGAATCAACACTTCTATCAGACGAAGCTTGAGGCCGAGAAGGAAAAGGCCGCTGACGTTGACGCTATCGCGAAAGCTCTTGAAGCAGAATTTACTAGTTGGACGGAACAAGCTGAGAAATATTGCAAAAGATTCGAAAACCCCCGCAAAGCAGCCGAGGTACAGCGTCAACTTGAATCTGTTCAAGCAGCTTTGAAAGAGCGAGAGCGCCGGTATGATTCAGATCCGGTGTGACGTATCTGCGCTGACTTGATCCCCAAGACAAGGCGCATCCATTGAGGAGCTCACAATCGAAGTTAACAAGGCGAAGGCCGATTTAGACAACGCCGAACGCGATATCCGTAGTCTCTCTGCTCTCAATCACGTAAAATCACTTTCATCTTTTCATTCACTTGAAGCATACTCACAGATCGCACAGGCTTTGAGAAACTCTCTCTTGATTCGCATCGATAGGTGGCATGAATTCCGACGCCATATTGCTCTCCGCTGCAAGCTTGTGTTCCAATGGCATCTCTCCGAGCGGGGTTACTATGGCAAAGTCTTATTTGACCATGTCAACCAGACGCTACAGCTCAAAGTTCAAACGGATGACCAGACAATGACTCAAGGAAGAGATAAAGATCCCCGGTCTCTGAGTGGTGGCGAGAAGTCATTCTCAACCATCTGTCTGCTCTTGTCGCTGTGGGACTCGATTGGTTGCCCGTTGCGCTGTCTTGGTAACTGATTCCACATCTGGATCTCCGCTGTCGCCTGACACCTATTCAGATGAATTCGATGTTTTCATGGATGCTGTCAATCGTCGCATCAGCATGCGCATGATAGTGTGTTCAAAATTATCTTACTTCCCTTTCTTGTCTCACTCCAAAGCAGATTGACACCGCGAATGCATCCGACAAGAAACAGTACATCTTGATCACCCCCCAAGATATGAGCAACGTCCAATTTGGAAACTCTGTCAAGGTGCACAGGATGAGTGACCCGGAACGTGGTCAAGGTACCCTACCCTTCGCTTAATGGGCTGGAGCCCGGCGATGCAACTAGTCGAGCATCGACGGCTAGATAAAAACGACTCCCTTGCCCTACTAAGAACTCTCCCGTTTCGTTTCGACCTATTTTACTGCACGATGCAAATAGTCCTGGCATTCTGCCATATTTTTATTCTATTCACTTGCACACTATTCTACGATTGCTCTCCTGTCTTCGCCATTATGCTTGACTCGTTGAAACATGTCAATACATTGACATTGCGTCCCATGCTAGAAATCATCCTTGGGTCTCTCGAAACTCTGTCTTTCCCGCAACCCAACGTCGCTCGCTCGCACCATCAACCCTGCGTGCTCCGTCCCCTCTTTCGGCCGCCCCGCCCTCACCAAATTGATCTACGCCCCCTCCCTGACGCTTGCGTCCAGGTTGACCATCATGTCTCAGTTCCTTGCTGGACATGCCTTGTGCAGGGACACCGAGACCTTCATACACGTCGCGGGACGTCGCTCCGAGAATGGTGCTCTCTGCCGTCAGATAGTCTGTCCCGCTTTCTGCAGAGGCGTCGGGGTTGACAACCGTGTCGAACAGGGCGGGGCTGCCTTGCGGCTGACGACCTGTGGGGGGTGCGGTAAAGGGAGCGGTCAGGACTCAGGACCCTGATTCGGGTTCGAGCGTACCTTCGGGCTTGCCATCGACGATGCCTTGGTTGCTGGCTGGGGCGTGCTCCATGTAGTCAGTACCACGCAGAGGGTTATTCCCCTCGAGAGAGTGGTGGTGTACGTGTAGGCTGGACATGACTAGTGACTGACCGAGAAAGATACAGAGTTCCACTGGCAGGACGGGTTTATTTACCCCCTAAGCCTAAGTAAATGGTGAAGTCATATCATGTAAGCTGTCGGGACACAGCTTTAGCTTTTTCCACTGTATGATAGCATTAGCGGTAGCAACTACTACATTACAGCTTTGAACACGCTGTAGATGAAAGGTACCTAGAAGGGGTATACTTTGCGCATTCAGTCAGCAAGCTTCTTGCCTCCATCCCTAAACCGCTTGAGCTCCTTCTGCCAGGGCTCCCAGACGTCTCCGTACTTCTTGAGAAGGCGGCCAAGCTCTTCTCTCTGCTCTTTCTGTGATGCGTATTGATAGGTTGGGCAGGGCACGGGTATGGATCATTTGCTCACCAGATTCCACGGCTCCTCACCGCCATAAACATCCGTGAAGAGATTACGAAGGTCGCCCTGCTTGAGTGTTTCTGCGCGCTTGAGCGTGGTGAGGACATCGTTCTTGAGCTTTGTTCTGAGCTCCTCCTCCTCTTTCTCGTTCCACCACCCTTGCGACTCCATGAACAAGCGGAAACGTGTGATTGGGTTGTCGACTTTCTTCCAATTCTCGACTTCTTGCCGACCACGGTATGCAAACGAGTCATCAGACGTCGAATGGTGGCCAATGCGGTATGTCATAGCTTCGACCAATACAGCACGACCACTTTCAAGGCATCGTCTGCGTGCCTCTTTCACGGCGTTAAAGACTGCGAGGATATCGTTACCGTCCACCCTGACGGTGTCAATACCGTATCCTGGGCCACGCGCGGCGATACCATCGCCATGGTACTGTTCATGTGCTGGTGTTGAGATTGCGAAACCGTTGTTGCGTGCCAAGAAGATGGTTGGAGTTGGGATCGTCGAAGCAAGGAGCATTCCTGCATGGAAGTCTCCTTCCGAGGCGGCACCTTCGCCAAAGAAAACACACGCTACGTTCTTGTTGCGTCTTGTTGGATCACGTTTGAGTGCAAATCCGACGCCGGCTGCCTGTGGTATCTGGGTTGCAAGGGGAGACGAGATGGTATGAAAGTGATGCTCGACGGATCCAAAGTGCTACACAAAAAGAGGTTAATGTCAAGGTAGATTGAATGGTGTGGAATCGAATACCATGGGCATTTGGCGACCTTTTCCACTCCTGTCTTCGTGGTTTCCAAAGCACTGAGCCATTGCTGCATTAATGCCGAAACCTCTCCATAGAAGGACGCCCATTTCGCGGTATTGGCCTGATGTTTTGTGTCACGATTGGAGGAGGAGCACTGAAATAGAAAAAGGTGGCATACCTAATACTCTGGTGACATGATGAGACTAGTATAGGACGGAACGAACAAGAATACACACTCGTCATCATTGGCCAAGGCCGCAGCAGTACCGATTATAGTGGCTTCCTCGCCATGCTAGGAGGATGGAGATGAGATTGACCGGAGTCAACGGCTGGTATAAATCAACTCACGGAAGTCATCTGGAATGATTGATTAGATCCGTGTTGGGAAATGATGGATGAAAGTGACGTACATAGAAGGATATCTTGCCTTGACGTTGGACGTTGTATAGGATGCTGTCCATCGTTGGCAGGAGCTGCATATGTTCGTACCTGGGACACAGGTTGGACTGACAAACTAAGCGGAGAGACAGGGACGCACAGCTTGCGAGCCAGGTCTGGGGTAATCTGCATACGCTTGTGAGGGGAGCACACTTTGAGAGAGAAAGAGGTGCTAACGTCTGGTACTTCTGCCCCTTGGACGGGCACGCCGACGCCATCTATGACTCTGTAGGTGGGTATCTGTCCTGACCCTTGTGTGACGGAGTTGAAGAACTCGAGTTTGGTGCACACGGGGGAGGTGGAAGCAGGAAGAAAGCCGTGAGCAGCCGAGGCAAACGCTCTTGCACGAAGGGGAACACGGAGTGCAGTGAACATTTGGTGGACAAGTTCAAGGCTCGGAACTTGGCCGCCGAGTACAAGTGCATTACGTCATGATGGTAGTTTCGTGGCCTCGTCCGCTGCCTTTCGTCGACCTCCCAGCAGCAATGTCACGTAGTCCGCCTCTCCCAACACATGCGTCCCATTATTCTCCCCCTTGGCCCTCGATTTCAGCCCAGCCCGCTTCTTGGCGGACTGAACCCGGGTTGGCTCCACCGGTCTGGGCTGCTGGGACGGGGCAGTCTTTTTCTGCGCGTGGAATGAGTGTACGGCGACGGCGAGATGGAAGAGATACTTGCGACTCGTTTGCGTAGTTTTGCGCTCTTGCCCATGTCCAATGAGGTTGATCAACGACGCACGCGATTGAAAATATTCCCACGAATCGACCCGACCACGGATTGAAAGCGGCGTTCGACTTCTTGTTTTTGTTTTCCAACGTCCACCATGTCACTCCCTCAGCCCGTCCCCCCCTCTTGGAAGGTGCGCGTCTCCTATCCTCGACGTCGTTTTCCGCTCACCATCCCCTATTCTTCCCCAGGATCTCGGAAAGTCCTCCAACGACTTGTTGTCCAAGGACTACCCCTTCTCCGGCACTTCTCTCGAGGTCAAGACAAAGACCCCCTCGAATGTTGCCTTCAAGGTCGCCGGTCTTCGCGACTCCAAGACACAGGGCATCACCGGTGATCTCGAGACAAAGTATGCTGACCCCAAGAACGGTCTCGTCTTCACTCAGACCTGGACAACCGCCAACGTCCTCAAATCTCAAGTCGAGCTCGAAAACTACATTGCCAGAGGTTTGAAGCTCGATGTCAACACTTCTTTGATCCCCGACAAGGGTTCAAAGTCGGCTCTCTTCAACGTCATCTACAAGCAGTCTGGTGTTCACACACGTGGTGCCCTCGACGTTTTCAAGGTTCATCTCATTCCATTCCGCTCCCGTCTCTTCTTACATCGTGTATAGGGTCCCACCTTCACTGCGGACACAGTCTTCGGTCGTGATGGCTTCCTTTTCGGTGCAGAGGCCGCTTACAACGTCACTGAGGGCAAAATCACCCGCTACTCGGCCGCTGTCGGCTACAATGCCCCTGAGTATGCCCTCACAATCCACGGCCTCAACAACCTCAACACCTTCTCCGCGAGCTACTACCACCGCGTCAGTCCCGACGTCGAAGCTGGTGCCAAGGCTGTCTACGATACCAAGTCAACAACATCAGATATCGCTCTCGAAGTCGGCGCCAAGGCGTAAGCTGCATTGACCCGTGTTGCTTCGTACTCCGGACTAACCATCTTCTTTAGCTTCCTCGACTCCGCCGCCTTCGTCAAGGCCAAGATCAACAACTCGGGTGTCCTCGCTCTTGGTATGTTCCAATACTTAGCACGGTCTCCATTAACTCACGAGGAACCCAGGCTACACTCAGACTCTCCGGCCGGGTGTAACAGCGTCGTTTGGTCTTGCTCTAGATACTCAGCGATTGAACGACATCGCCCCTACCGGCCCTGCTCACAAGGTTGGCGCCTCCATCACTTTCGACGCTTAAAATTCTCGCATAGTGTACTTGGACGTGTCTCCATAATGCAATGTGTTGGAGAATACCCAGTTGTGATTCTCGGATGCAATGCTGAACGAGTGGAATCCCGAACACTAATCGATAATTCACTGCTGGTACATTGTAAAATACTGCAACTGTCTGTGGTAACGTTGGCGGACGTTTCACGCGAATACATCCTGAAGCCATGTTTCATAGTCGTACTCTGGCTCTCCAGCTTCATTCTCGGATGAAGGTAGCACCTCCCGTAGATATTCGATAGCACTGCTGGGGAGTTGAGCTAATCTCAAATCCAACTCAGTCACAAATGGCTGTAAACCGTCCTGGTAAATTTGGCCAGCGCATTTATATAGATGAAACTTGCCTTGTGCCCCGCAATCCCGCGGAAGGATTCTCGAAGCTGTTCTGGCGAGGTTTGGTCTTCGTTGATATCCACCTACGTCAACCATCGTCAGTGCTCGAAACAAGCTGGGGCAGAGCTGCAAACACATACCAAGAGATTGGTAAAAGCTTCATAGGTTACTGCTCCATAATTTATAACGAGTTGATCGTAGATATAAACCATGTCCTCTTCCTGCCGTGTCTGTTCATCATGTCATACATCTGCGTGTCAAGTCGCGTGCGTACCGAATATACGACCCCAAGACTGGCCAGAGCCGCTATGAACTCCGACAGGACAAGCGTGTTGGTCTCGTCTCGGTCAAAGTACCGGAACGTACTTTCGAACTGTTCCAGTTGGGCCGGCGTCAAGTTGGTCATGTTCCTCGATACGATCTGCCACACGTCAGCATGGCAAAGGACAGCGGGAAAGAAATACGTGCTTGATTGTCGATGAAAGATATTTTCTTCGCAATCGCTTGAGTGACGAGTTCGAGCTCAAAGTCGAGGTCTTGCCAAGTAAACACTGTGTAGTCGTTTTCCTCGACGTTGGCTTCAGTACAATCATTCTCCGCCTTTGCTACACGAGCCAGGGCATCGGCCAGGCCGGGAACTCGGAACTGTATCTTTCGTACTCGCTCTTGTTGCTCCTTCAGGAAAACAAAGAGCTTGGTCAAACTAAGAAACCTAAGAGAACAAGATGGTAAACCTCTAATGGCCCCTCGACGCTAGCCAAGTCGAGCGAGACGCCACGTAGGCGTTGCGAGAAGTCGTTGGCAATATCTGCAAATTGTTTTCGAAGAGACTCCTTGATCCTGGGAACTGTGAGCCATCGAAGCATACCGCTTAGTGATGCACATACTGTCGTATTTGTGCATTTATTGATCGAGAACGCTTTGCCTCCGAGTCTACCAGCTCGTTCCATGCATCGCCTATGTCCTAGCGATTTTGCGTGAGTATGGGGTGAACAGAGGTTCAACTTAGCCAACCGAAAGCGAGAGTCCGACAGGAGGAACGTATTCTCTCAATCCATACGTTCGAAGTTTAGTTTGTATATTGCCAAAGAGGGTGGTGATATCCTGTCGTTCTGCGACCCAAATGCGTTTCGTCGTTTGTTTGTATGTCGTGAAAGCTGAAGATTGCCCCTTGGCATCCACGTACGTGCCAGTGAATCTACTTGCCCTCCACTGCTCCTGGACCTCGGCCAGTGCAAGGAGTAACTATGGATGACAATCAGACCAAAGCAAAAGAGATCAATTGAAACCAAGCAAACATTGCGAGCCCTGCGCTCATAGTCGTTCTTACTTATCCACACCGACTGCATGAGCTCCGCAAATTTCTCGACGCGACGGGAAACCGTTTCCGCCTGATCTATATGGATGACTTGTGAATTAACGAGATCTTGGAGACCACAACAACTGACCCATCGTGGAGAAAGCATGGAAAAAGCTGGCGATATAAGTCATGACACTACGTTCGTCTGGGCGGTCCGAGTCACACAGATCTTCGACTTCGAGCAATTGCTGGCGAAGAGGGCTCAAGGACGGTGCTAAATGAAGACGAGATGACACTAACTGGAATGCCAAGATGATCAGCAGCAACCTGGAAGGCCAGGCGGGTATTTCCATGTCGATCTGACTGAATTGTTGTCATTCCCCCGAAAATAAGATGAAAGAAGCGCCATACTTTGTTGAGCTTGTCATAATCTAGAAGGTCCGGTCGATGGCAATGAATGAGAGCACACCTGGAATCGTTGAGTTGGGGATATGGGAAAAAAGTGGGAACGCCTACAATGCGAGTCCATCTGACCAGCTAATAGAGAAGTCTTGAACGTTGACATCTTTGTACGGGGCCGTTTTCCGCTGACACCACAGCAAAAGGCCCTCCTTGGCCGAAAGGCCCTCCGCGCTTGGAGTGACACTTAGACGATCACCACCCCATGTATTGTGTATTACTCACCTGATGTCCGCGATTGTGAACCGTAGGACTAGAGTCCATATCATACCCAGAATTAGCTTTAAATTACCGTCCATGATATCTGCATCCAGCTTTGCTGAGCAACGGAGTCGTGTCAAATTTCGTAGACGACCACCTTCAGGACCAATGTTGGTCAGCTTGATCCCCCTTTGTCTGATAAACTCCAACGCCTTGTTCACGTTCTCGGCTTTCTGAACACGCATTCTCGGATTTTTGTTGTATCTCCCGAGTGAGGTATCTCCTGAAAGTGACGTGAGCTCGGACGTCATGTAGGAGATGGGTGACGGTTACCCATGATCTCCTGTAGAGATGCGATAAACCACCAAACTACGAAACGTGATGCAATAGTTGACGGACCATTAGCTGGATCAAGCGCACACCATCAGATAGATCTTGCACAAGCGAGTGCATGGGTGGGTATCCATTGGCCTCCAATTTGGTATTGAGCCTGGAGATTGGGGATGGGGATGCAGGCTGACGATGCACAACATGGGACGTGAGCGCACCATTTGCAAAACGTTCGCTCTTGTGTCGAATCCATCTTTGAGATCGGATGTTGGGGCCGAGGAGGAGAGACTGCCGGTAGTGGCAAGTCGGAGAACGCGTTGACGCGCCGATTACAACATCTGACGCGCGACTCTCCACCACCATCAACTCTTGGCTACAGCCCAGTTGGTTCATCTACAGAAGTCGGCAGCAAGTACAGATCTCCTGCCAACATCATATTTCAGACTCATGGCCACGTCCAGGATTGCGTAGAAGCAATGGGACTTTCGGCTCAGGGTTGGGCTCAAGGACTGGCGGAGAGAAACATTTGATGCTTTCGCGCGCGAGGTACGCCGAAGGCTGCCGCTTTTCACGGGAGAAGATAAACAACACTTCTCAGGACAGAACCACGACCAACTTGTGGGTCTACCCAAGCAACACCTCGACGTGACGTTTAAAAGAGTAGAATCGGGGAGTCGCCGATAACCCATGCCTTCGAACTACCTTTGAAACAGGTCGCTAATTCCGACATTGCCAGAAGGACAAAGGTTTCTCCCGAATTCGCTCCCTCACCGCTGGCTGGTAAAAAGCTTCACGAAATGTCCCGGACGAGGTGATGGGGACCTGTTTCTACGTCCCCGGTAGCCACAAAGTTTTGTGGCTCGGATGTCGGTTCACAAAGGTCCGATACGAAGGACGAGGACGGCGAGGAAGTCAGCGCATCTCAAACCTCCCGCGACGACATCAAAGCGCGGGCCGAAATCGGACAGGTAATGGGCGATCTCGCTCTGAGCTAGAATTGCTCGCTCGAACCTTGCTTGAAAAATTCATCTGTTTCGTATCCGAGAGACATCCCCTATTCGCGAAGTTCTCTGGCATCTACCAGTGCCCCTGGCGCGCGCGTAGGCTTTTCACGAAGAGTGAGCCAGAAAGCATCTTTATGTCGACCAACTAGGAAGAGTATCAAGGATAGAAATATCGAGGTTCAAACGAGATGGCGGCCGATGCAGATGTGACGATACTTAGCTGCTGGTGCTAGTGACAATCGATGAGATGCAAGTGGTGGTAGGCACCGTCTATATTTTGTGACGTCAGGTGCCTGTAACAGTTCGAATCCGTTATGTGAAAGTATTTGTATGCTGCATTCGTTCCAACACTACTAATACCCTCCATCATCCTCCGTCATCTCATACCAATCGTGTTTGGACTCTATGTACGTCTTGTACTATCCTCTATGTTCCGAACATAGACCATCTACTAATCTCCCATAATTGCAGCTCCATCGGGGACAGGGGCTCGGTTTCGTTAAATGTCTCCCTTCTCCGGACCCCTCCACTCGCGAGTTCACTGCGAGCAGCTTGCTTCATACTGTGCAACACCTCATCCGCTGTTATAACTACACCCTCGCAGACTAATCGACCCGCATATCAGGCAATCTATGAAGCCACAGAATCCGGTCAACAACCAAATTGACCCCAACCTGTTTTTCCCACCGACCATCGACTTCATTGGGAACGGGCCGAGGCCAATCGTCTAATCAGGTCACAACATCCATTTACCAGAGGCTAGTAGATGAAAATGCTTACTCAGAGACCTGGTAGAAGTGGATTATGCCGGGGACTTACTCGGAGCAGGAGTCTACGACTGATTTTTTCAACCATGTCAGCAATCGGGCGCTGGTAATCAGGCTTATCGTTGACCAAGGGCTTCAAATTATTTGCGGGCTTATGTGCACAGCGGGGTGTCGAAGATGGCACTGTCTCCTACAAGTCGAAAACCAGACGTCATTCCTGTACCCGCTGATCATCGGCGCAACTAGGGTCAATTTCCGCGCAGTTCAGTCTCATTGTGAACTTGAGTATACCGACAAGATGGATCTCCCAGAGTCTTCATTGCAGAAAATCTTAGACGTGTCTCATCATGTCTTAGAGACGCAGCTCCCGCTTCGATTTTTCGTGGGCATGTCGCGTTGTAGGACAGCACTCACCTGATACGCTCCAGCATAGAATGGTTACGACGACAACTTCTTCCACGACGACAGAGGTTTGACACTCGAGTTTGAACATCACACTCTCAATGTTAAAGACCTCCCAATTTTTTATATATCTGTCTTCTTGAAGACATATTCGGCTGATCTATCGCTTGTAATGAACAAAACCCCAAACAGTGATTCCAGGTCACGTTGAATTTTGTGGTTTGTGTCCTGTCTGAGGAGGAGTTCCGTTGCTGTGAAGGGGAATGTGCCCTATAGAAACCTATGAAAGGCCCGCATGGATGGTCTACAACGTAAAAAGGAAAATCTTACTGCTATGCAGCCCGGTGAGAGATTGCGCCTTGACTTGGGACTTTGACCGCTTGCGTAGCCCCAGTCAAATAAAATGCCTGCGCGCTTGGTGTACTCCCTAGGCCAATCAGGCACTACGTTCTCCGGTTGCAAGTCCTCCACGATCAACATGACGTTGGTGTCGCTCGCATCACAATGCAAGACGTTCTTGCGTATTCCATTGAAAAGATCTGTATCACACTCTCAGTGATCACGCAATGTCAATAACATCAAGTGACAGTAACTTACCGATTGTAGCACCCGTGATTGCGTTGAATCTTGATGAATGAATTTACGCCGGCATGAGAACCATACTATCGGGGTTCCGACGGTCTCACTGTTACCACAACGAGCGAGGTACACACTTGCCCGGTTACTGTAATACCAAGCAAGACGAAAGTTGTCTGGTTCCTATGGAAAGCCGGACGGCCGTGCTCACATGACCCATCAAAGTTGCCTTTGTTGATGTGCGCGGATCAGCGAGACCTCGTCCACCCTCAGACGTGTTCATGTGACTCAAGAAATATATCCACGTTCCAATGAGTGCACATGAGTAAGGGCGAGAGACTACTACTCATCGTCAATACTGTCATTCACCGCCAGCTCTTCGTCCGAGAAAGCTGTGATGAGCAAGTGGGAGGGGGCATTAATACTCTCATCACCAACTTGAACATTTGGCTCATCCTCGTCATCTAACATGTCCAACATTCGAAGGTGTCCATTCTCTG
>JBBPMA010000133.1:0-40137 GCA_038090075.1 Xanthoconium purpureum
GTAGCTAGAGATCTGCACGACAACCCGTGGACCCGTAACCCCATCCTCACCCACCTCGCGACTCACACGCGATGACACGCCACCACTCTCACCTCGCGACGACGACGCCACGATGACCCACGACGACGATGTCACGACGACGACATTGCGACAATGTGCCCTCCCTCTCCCTCGCCCTCACCCACCTCGCGACGAGGATGCTACGATGACAACATGATGAGGACGAGGACGAGGACCACGCCACGCCATGACGATGATCCCACGACGGCGGGACGTGACAATAAGGTTGCACCGCGCGGCCCTCGCTCACCCTCACCTCGCAACAACGGCGATGGGCCTCTCCTGCCCCCACTGTGTCCAATCAAGTGCATCCGCTCCCCTCTCGCCCCCACCATCTTCCTTCGAGTGCAGTCACTCGTCTTCCTCTCCCCCCGTGTTCATTCGAGCGCCACCGCTCGTCTCCAGCCCCCATCGTGTCTTTTCGGGCCTGGTCGCTCATCTTTCGCCTCTACCGTGTCCATTCGAGTGCAAACACTCGTCGCCGCCACCATGTGTTTTCAAGCCCAATCGCCCCTACTGTGTTCATTCAGATGCTCATCTCCCACCCCTACCGTGTCCGAACGTCTGTCTGTCCCCGCCACTATGTGTTTTCGGGCCCGTTCGTTCATCCGCCAATATGCCCCGCCGCCCCGTCCATTCTGCCCACCTCGTCTGTTCGCGACGATAACGACGACATGGGGGATGTAGCAGCACATCTACCATGTCATCGTCATCGTCGTCAACCCTCACCTTGTTTCTTCGTGCCCGCCTCGACTGGTCGCACCCACTTCACCTGTTCGTGGACGACGCGACAACGGCAACTTGGAGGACATGGCAACATGGCCACCACGTTGTCGTTGTCATCAGTCCCTGGCTATTCACCCATTCACTCCACCTGCCTCACCCCCAACCTGTGGGTAAACCCGTGATGGGGTACGTACCCTGGTACCCCTCAGAAGTACCCGTGAAATGTGAGACCCGCGGGTTCATGGGTACGGGTTGGAGCTCTGGTACCTGCGGGTTTACCCGTGCTGATCCCTACATGATTCAACGTCTATGTAGCATTGTCTCGTTGTCGAGGAAGAGACAGAATTCGTTTACTACAGGATTTTGACGAAAAGTTACTTATGAGCCATCCAAGTGAATGCTTAAGGACGGAAGATGTGGGTGTGAGGTCGTTTGGGATGGTTGGAAAGTGGGTTGGATGGCTCAGGTATGTCCGTCGTTGTGCGCTTGCGCTGTCCGTGCCGACTCACTTGGTTTTCAGCTAGTGTTCGCGTTTTGACCCGTTTCGAGTCACAACGTGCGCTGCTCATCGCGCCACCCTTCTTCCATCGTCCTCCATCGTATCCGACGCCATAGACAATGTTTCTGCACCTCCAATTGTGCTCAATGTGCCCCAACGCCTCCTGATCGCCCTCTAGGCCTCCTGGCTCTCCAACTCGGCCCCACACGTCTGGCTTGTCTGGAGCCCTCCAGGGTAGGTTTTCTTCACCCCTTGCTTTGAGTGTATGCGCTTGTATTCTGACACATTCTGCAGGTCGTTTGGCTTGTCCCCAACCTCCTAGACAATCCTTGACGCTCGCGTGCGCTTCATTGCTGGTATGTGTTTCGTCACAGCTCGTGTCTGACCTTCTCTCCCCCTCGTGCTTGATACTCGGGGGTTCGTTTGATGGGTTTGCGGGCTTGTCAGGTGGTGGAGGTGGTGTTGGGGATCCTTTGGTATGTCTTTGACCGCTGACACGTTGCGCTGATTGTGTTCATCAGCTCCCATCGTCGATTGTCCTCATGCAGTCGGGCTTCTTCTCTCCCCATCGATTGACATATTTCGACGCGTCATCACCCTGTCCCCCTTGTTCTTCCCATGTTAATGTGCTCTCCCGACCTCGTCGACTCCTGCGCTGGTCTCACTCTCACACGTGGCACGTTTGGTTTGGTCAGTGTCAGTGCTGCTGCCTGAGTCAACTAGTATGTGCACGGGGCTGCATGCTGAATCGTGTGGGTTCAAGTTGGGTGGTTCATGAGGCTTGCCATTCCGGCACTCTATGGCCTAGGGTATACCCATACAGATGCCTAAAGGTCGCAGGTTTTCAAGCTTCCATCCTCGCCTGTTTCCCTTCTTTTCACACCGTAGGATGTTTTTCTGAGTCCTTTGATTTTCTTTCTAGTTGGTGTCCCAAGTACTGGAGGGGACTCTAAAACGAAGACGTTCGCTTTCGCTTCACCACTCATGTTGCCGCTCTTCCTCACCATGTTCACATTACCCTCTCGCTTCAGGTTATGTTTTCCTCTATCTGTTCTCGCCTTGCTCTGCTTCGGTCTCACAATGATGCGACGTGCCGCCGTTGTTTTCTTCTTCTTTTCCCTTTTCTTTGATCTTTTGCGTCTTCCGAGTTGTGCTCGTGAGTCGTGCCTCATCGAAATCGTTGCTAATCATTCCGAGTCTTTGTACATGGCTCCCACTACTAATCTAACCCGTGTCTCCTTTGTCCATCACTCGCCTGTGTCCCTCTGCGCTCGTGCGTCGATGTGGCCGGTTCATTCGCACGTCGGGCTGCGAGCGTTGACGTTGACCGTGTCACGTGTGGGGCCGATTTCGGTCTTAATCGGATCCCTCGGTGTGATGAAGCTGCCTGGTCCTGTCCCGACGACGGTGAGAAGGGGGCGATCGGGTGGTGTGCACAATGGACGTAGGGAGATTCGTGTCATGCAGTTTCCGTGTGCAGAATTTGGGCCTGCTAACCCTCATTCCAGGAGCCATCTCTGCCTACAGTAGGTTGACTATGTTACCCTCTTTTGGAGGGAAGGCGTATTCGTCGTCCAGATTCGCCAACACCTCGTGGTCTTGAAAACTACTTGAACCTCATCGCTCAGCGAGCCAAGATCCAAGGTTTTGTTATATACGTTTCTTCATCTGCATAGTTTAACTTGTCCGACTCACCTTGGGCAGCTTTGACTACACTTCGCAGTTTCCCAAAGCAATCGCTGATCTAGCCAGTCCGCCCATGCTATTTTCGAGATCCTAGAATCCACAACACAGATCAAATAGGGTTGTCCAAGTCTCTGGCAAACAATCTGTTGAACACCCAAGGTTATAAAACCGTCTTCTACCTGGGTCACTTCCAACCGATAATACAACGGAATTTCGACCACCAGGTATCGTTACATGTCCGAAACAAGAAACGTACTATACATAGTAGATAATCATGCCACTGTCCGCGCCGCAGTCTTTCGCATGTCATTCCAACTACCCATTCCAATGAGAAGCAAAATTACCCTGTGAGAGCGATCAGATTCCTATCCATCAATGTCTTTGAAGTTCATGACTAGACGTTTCTCGCGTCTATTTCCATCACCGTAGCCACGGGTTTCTCGTCGAATGATCTAGAGGAGGCTGCGTCTTCGTGTGGTCCGAGCGCTGAAAGGTAGCCCGATGGGACAAGACCATTCTCTTCGTGGTACATCTTGTGTGCCCTAAGGAACGCAACGTGCTGTGGGGTCAAGGCTATCGACACGGATTCACGTCAGCTTCTTGCTTGCACCTCCGTATGAGAACGCAAAGTACATACTCCGGGAGGAAGAACTGAAGAAAGTCTCATAAAACAGAAACGAGAGAAGGGTGGCTGGGATGTTCGTGAGGGCGGCGATTGCAGCGTATGGGCCACCTGCGGCTTGGCGACCCCAGATCGTTATTGCCATCAAGCGTGCGCCGACGTCACGCGCCGTGTTTGCGGCAACTGGGTGATCTTCAATAAAGGTTTCTATGAATGGCGGAGAGAATACGAACGCGCGGTCGGCGAAAATCCCCATATCGCTACGCCACTTGAGATGTGGGTCAGACAATAAAATAGTAAATAGATCCCGAGAGGTTCGCACAATGTGAATCCGATGATCCAAGGAGCGGAAGATGGCGCTACCATGTGGTTGGTTGGATCAAGACATGCGCTTATGGCAAGACCAATAATAAAATCCTTCGCGTGAAGTCACGGTGTCAGCTGACTGCCTGTAAAAACATAACATACTCACCGTCACAAACTCGTTCAGGAGGACTCGGTGTAGGTTCGTCCCAGGCAATACATAGAGTGCGAATATACTTGCTGGACCATCAGGCGAGAACATCAACGTGTCATACAGGCCTTTCTCGACGAGAACACCTTCCGCGGCCTTAAAAAGGTTGAGACTTCTTTGACGAGCAGATCGAGGAAGAGCATACCACGATCAAGTCTTTCCACTGCACATATACGAGAAGGCACGCCAAGTAAGCGCCGAATATCTGTGCTGATATGTACCTACGTTCGATATTAGTGTTGGCCGATGCAGAAAGCCACGTATGAAATACGTACGGGATGGCTTTTCGCAAAGGGAAACCTCTGAACACAACGAATGAGATGGTGACACCGGGATGAAAGTGGCCGGCAGAAGCCGCCCCACAGATCGTGATTGCAAGCCCGATTCCGATAGAGAAAGCGGTGCCAACAGTGAACAGGGCTAAAGGTCGAGGTCAGGAGCAAGGTCAGCATTACCGAGACGCGGACTGACAGCCAATTGGCTGGGCTGTGAGGCCCCCTACGATGAAACCACCTGCGGATCCGACACCTATGGAACAACTGATTGTTAGGGACTACACCCCTCGCAACGAAGATTGGCCAACCAGCGTAAACGTATATGAATACACCGAACTATACACAGCCATATGAGTTGCATGTAAGAGAGAATGAGATAGGAATAATACCATTTCAGCAACCAATTCGGTAAACAGACGGAGATGGATAGTGTGCTTGGCCCTCTCCCAGTGGGTCATGTATCGTGGTGGGGAAGAAACATCGCGCAAACGAACCGTTGGGTAGGACATGACAGCGGGAGGAGACGATGGAAGGGTGTCGGGGTTCTGCCAGACCCTTTAAATAAATCTTCAAGTCAGTAGCCTGAGAGAATGCCATGGACTCGTGGTACGTGACACGAACTAAACCAATGGATAATACACCGAAATGCGTGCGATGTGAATCGCAAATGCTGGTATTAATAACATGGCAAATAAAAAGCCTGTTCTTGTTCTCCCTACTTGGAGATGATGGACGTCGGTTTGTTGAGAAGAACACGATGCACACCTGCCCGCTTGAAGAACTCCGAAGGATGCCATGAGGGGCAAGGTGTAGCCTGTATAGCTCATTCTAAAGAAAATCAGCGTGATACTAAGTTTTAAATGGTAGACTTGTTACTCTGACATGCAGTGGTGTATATAGATACTTAGCGCGGAGTTAATTGATGTGTCATATGATGGATGGAAGCATTGGATCTCGCGGACCGCAGTAGCTCGGATGGGATCTACTGGTCTTGGACAAAGGCCTCGTAGCTCATCATCTACCCGGTCCTGGCCGGGACCGTTGTCAGCGAGGAAGCACTCCTGGATTGGCCATACACTAGACCCTGGTGTAATACCCTCCAAAGCGCGTTTCATCGGGATATGTCGCTGAGAATCTTGACTCGGTGTTTGTTACAGCATCACAAGGACCATGATAGTGTTGCTTGACCTGGGGCGGGCTCCTACACATCCGTCAGGGTAAGTGCAAGGCTACATCCTAGGGGGCATTAGTAAGCATGATTCAAAACCACAAACTTTAAGATACCTCGCATTCACGAAAATTTGGTCACAGCAAGGGGTGCGCAAGCTGGGGACCCCCCAAGTATGGAAAGCTGGACGGCCGTGCTCACATGACCCACCAAAGTTGCCTTTGTTGATGTGCAAGGATTGGCGAGACCTCGTCCACCCTCAGACGTGTTTGTGTGACTCAAGTGTGACTCAAGAAATATATCCACGTTGCAATGAGTATAGATGAGTAAGGGTGAGAGACTACCACTCATCATCAATACTCTCATCACCAACTTGAATATTTGGCTCGTCCTTGTCATCTAACATGTCCAGCATTCGAAGGTGTTCATTCTGTGTAAACATATGTCAGCACCGAAAGTAAAGATTAAACATTATTTACAGAGACCCAAATCTCCACCTCTACCACTCATACGATACTCGTTGTTTGTCTCATTGAAGGGGAGGTCCTGTAGATTATGTAAGAGCACGAGTTCATCTGTGTTGTCGCCAACGAGATTAGTGTTCGGAATAGAGATATAAAGCAACAGTGGTATTGCGGCATGATGTTGGACAACAGCTGGAAGATTTTGATACACATCCCAAGCAGAGGCGCGGGACATAACAGGTCGATGGAAGATGTCGTAACATGCACTGACGAGCACACCTAATGCAGGGGGGACAAGTTCAAAGACAGGGTGAGTGGGTGTGATAAACCTCTGAGCAATATTGTCCATAGTCTCAGCGTCTACTGCGACCTATGGCACATATCAGTAAACTCAATACAGTTGGGTTCTACCAGGAACGAGCGCGTCGTCGAAACGAACGCGCGAAATCGAGATGTAGGGCCAGGAAGCCCGGAGGGCGACCAGGAGGCGATGAGACGCGTTGGGCACGATTGGAGCGGCGCAAACGATGTCCAAAGTGCAGGATACTATGGGAAACGGATATCGCAACGAGCGGCGCACGCTGCGACTCGAAACGAGTCGAAACGCAGTCGCTAGCTTAGAAACAGGTGAGTCAGCGCAAGCGCACAACGACGGGCGTACCTGGGCCGTCCAATCCACTTCCCAACCATCCTAGACGACTTCACACCCATCCGAACCCACCACGTCGCCGAGGACGATTGAAAACGCGACCTAAAAGTGTCAGTACCAGAATGACTTACTGGCAGGTCATTCGAGCGCATCGAGGCCGTATCGGGCGAATAAAACCGGTCGGACACGTTGTATATGGACTATAGATGATGCAAAATCATTCCCAGACTGCGAAACGCGAAGACGAAACCGTTGGACTCGGTCGAGGACGAGCGCGCGCACTTGGATCGCACCACCATAGCCAAGCCACGAGATCGGGCAACCGCGCCAGCGCAGCGCGACACGACGGTAATACCACTCTTTTCGAGGATACATTCGTTTAACAAACATCTTGGGATACTTCCCTTTAATCTTACCTTTTATCCACTAGGACAAACACTTACAACTAGTGTCTTAGCCTCTCGTGTTTAAGGGGGGAGTGTTGGAATTTGTTCTGAATATGGAATTTGTTGCTTACGTAAGCTTTAGCTACATCGCACCATATCGTACCTTGGCCTACTTATTGATTTGCTGAGTATTCTACATTAGCTTACTATTCGTGTATAATATATGCAGCCATTCTAATAACATTTATCCAGGAGTGTTAGTGCAGAAAAGGAGCTATTCAGTGAGGGCAATTTTGAGATTGGTGTTAAGCTCTTTGCTGCGGAACATATTCGTAATGACTTCCGATTGACACTTGGGGGTTCGTTCGATGGTTTGTGGACTTGTCATATGGTGGAGGTGGTGTTGGGGGATCCTCAGGTGTGTCTTTGACTACTGTTACGTTGTGCTGATGGTGTCCATCAGCTGCTATTGTCGATTGTCACGCAGTCGGGCTTCTTCTCTCCTCATCGATCGACATGTTTCGGTACATCGTCAACCTATCCCCCTCGCTCTTCCCATGTCAACGTGCTCTCCCTACCTTGTCGACTCCTGTCCCGGTCTCGCTCTCGCATGTGGCATGTTCGGTTTGGTCAGTGTCAGTGCCACTGCCTGGGTCAACTAGTATGTGCGTGGGGCTGCATGCTGCATCGTATGGGTTCAAGTTGGGTAGTTCGTGAGGCTTGCCATTCCAGCACTCTTCTTTTCGCATCGTAGGATATTCTTCTGAGCCCTTTGATTTTCTTTCCCATGGTCTGTCTGTTTTTTTCTTCCTTTCTGTGGACGTGGTGATCAAGTTGGTGTCCCAAGCGCTGGAGGGGACTTCAAAACGAAGATGTTCGCTTTCACTTCGCCACCCATGTCGCTGCTCTCCTCACCATGTTCACGTTGTCCTCTCGCTTCAGGTTCTGTTTCCCCCCTATCCTGATGACGGCGAGGAGGGGGCGGTCGGGTGGTGTGCATGATGGACGTAGGGGGATTCGTGTCATGCAGTTTCCGTGCGCAGAATTTGGGTTCGCTAACTCTCATTCCAGGAACTATCTCTACCTACAGTAGGTTGACTATGTTACCCTCTTTTGGAGGGAAGGCTTATTCGTTGTCTAGACTCGCCAACGCCTCGTGGTCTTGAAAACTACTTGAACCTCATCGCTCAGCGAGCCAAGATCCAAGGTTTTGTTATGTACGTTTCTTCTACACAACTTAACTTGTGCGACTCACCTTGCACGGCTTTGATTACACTTCGCAGTTTCCCAAAGAAATCGCTGATCTAGCCACCGGACTCGCTGACGGCACGATCAAACGAAAATTCCATATCGTCAAGGGGCTGGAAAACGCACCAACGGCATTGCCGATGTTATTCCCTGGAGATAACACTGGGAAATTGTGAGTCCGCCCTTGCCATTTTCGAGATCCTAGAATCTACAGCACAGATCAAATAGGGTTGTCCAAGTCTCTGGTGAACAATCTATTGAATACCCAAAGTTACAAAATCATCTCTGTCTGGGTCACTTCCAACCGATAATACCGACCACCGGGTATCGTTACATGTCTGGAACAAGAAGCGTATTATACATTAGATCATAATGCTGCTGTCCGCGCCGCGGTCTTTCGCATGTCATTCCAACTACCCGTCCCAATGAGAAGCAAAATTTCCTTGTGGGAACGATCAGATTCCCATCCATCACCTTCTCTGAAGCTCGCGACTAGACGTTTCTCGCGTCGATTTCCATCACCGTAGCCATGGGTTTCTCGTCGAACGACCTAGAAGAGGTTGCGTCTTTGTGTGGTCCGAGCGCTGAAAGGTAGCCCGATGGGACGAGACCATTCTCTTCGTGATACATCTTGTGTGCCCTAAGGAACGCAACATGCTGTGGGGTCAAGGCTATCGATACGGATTCACGTCAGCTTCTTGCTTGCACCTCCATATGAGAACGCAAAGTACATACTCCGAGAGGAAGAACTGAAGAACGTCTCATAAAGTAGAAACGAGAGAAGCGTGGCTGGGATGTTCGTGAGGGCGGCAATTGCAGCGTATGGGCCACCTGCGGCTTGACTACCCCAGATTGTCAGTGCCATCAAGCGTGCGCCAACGTCACGCGCCGTGTTTGCGGCAACTGAATGATGCTCAATAAGCGAAGTTTCTATGAATAACGGAGAGAATACGAACTCGCGGTCGGCGAAAATCCCCATATGGCCACGCCACTTGAGATGTGGGTCAGACAATAAAACGGTAAATAGATTCCGAGAGGTTCGCACTATGTGAATCCGATAACCCAAGGCGCCGAAGATGGCGGTATCATGTGGTTGGTTGGATCAAGACATGCGCTTATGGCAAGACCAATAATAAGATCCTTCGCGTAGAGTGTCAGCTGACTGCCTGTAAAAACATGACATGCTCACCGTCACAAACTCGTTAAGGAGGACTCGGTGTAGGTTCGTCCCAGGCAATACATAGAGTGCGAATATACCTGCTGGACCATCAGGCGAGAACATCAACGTGTCATACAGGCCTTTCTCGACGAGAACACCTTCCGCGGCCTTAAAAAGGTTGAGTCTTCTTCGATGAGCGGATCGAGGAAGAGCATACCACGATCAAGTCTTTCCACTGCACATATGCGAGAAGGCACGCCAAGTAAGCGCCGAATATCTGTGCTGATATGTACCTGCGTTCGATATTAGTGTTGGCCGACGCAGAAAGCCACGTATGAAATATGTACGGGACGGCTTTTCGCAGAGGGAAACCTCTGAACACAACGAATGAGATGGTGACACCGGGATGAAAGTGGCCGGCAGAAGCCGCCCCACAGATCGTGATTGCAAGCACAATTCCGATAGAGTAAGCGGTGCCAACAGTAAACAGGGCTAAAGGTCGAGGTCAGGAGCAAGGTCAACATTACCGAGACGCAGACTGACAGCCAATTGGTTGGGCTGTGAGGCCCCCGACAACGAAACCAGCTGTGGATCCGATACCTACGGAGCAACTGATTGTTAGAGGCAATACGCTCCTCGCAACGAAGATTGGCCAACCGGCGTAAACGTATATAAATACACCGAACTATACACAACCATATGAATTGCATGTGAGAGAGTATGAGATAGGAATAATACCATTTCAGCGACCAATTCGGTAAACAGATGGAAATGGATAGTGTGCTTGGCCCTCTCCCAGTGGGTCATGTATCGTGGTGGGGAAGAAACATCGCGCAAACGAACCGTTGGATAGGACATGACAGCGGGAGGAGACGATGGAAGGATGTCGGGGTTCTGCCAGACCCTTTAAATAAATCTTCAAGTCAATAGCCTGAGAGAATGTCATGGTACGTGACACGAACCAAATCAGTGGATAATATACCGAGATGCGTGTGATGTGAATCGCAAATGCTGGTATTAATAACACGGCAAATCAAAAGCCTGTTCCTGTTCCTGTTCTCCCTACTTGGAGATGATGGACGTCGGTTTGTTGGGAGGAACACGATGCACACCTGCCTGCTTGAAGAACTCCGAGGGATGCCATGAGGGGCAAGATGTAGCCCGTATAGCTCCTTTGAGAATTGGGGCAGGGATTCTAAGGAAAATCAGCGTAATACTAAATTTTTAAATGGTAGATTTGTTACTCTGACATGCAGTGTGTGTGTATAGCGCGGGGTTGATTGACGTGTCATATGATGGATGGGAGCATTGATCTCGCGGACCGCAGTAGCTCGGATGGGATCTGCTAATTGTCTCGGACAAAGGCCTCGTAGCTCATCGCCTACCGGTCCTGGCCAGGACCGTCGTCAGCGAGGAAGCACTCCTGGATTGGCCATACACCAGACCCCGGTGTAATACCCTCCAAAGCGTGTTTCATCGGAACATGTCGCTGAGAATCTTGACTCGGCGTTTGTCAAGGCCCGGGGCATCTGGCTACCCCCGGATGGAATGCCAGCACTGCACCTTGAAACAAGGTACAAATGATGATTCGGAGGTATGCCACCCAAATTCCGTATTACTGACTACGGTTACTGGTCTCGATTCTAGGGGGTGTTTGAGGGTACTTAGAAGAGGGACCCCGCCAGCGATGGGCACCTGAGTGTCGGGCGTGCCTTGGTTCGTTCCTTTAAGTAGCAGGCAGAGTGGCATTTGCCTGATGTGTGGGCTTATAGACCCGGCTCGGGGTGTGTGAGCACTAATGAGTCTAGGCCAAATCTCAAGCTTCAAGCTTCAAGATTGTCGTGCGTCTCGATGAGCAGAAGCAAGAAACACCCGTCGAGACCCCTGGGACTGCATTCAAACTCCGTGGTGGCGCAGTCCTGTCCCGACGACGGTGAGAAGGGGGCGGTCGGGTGGTGTGCACAATGGACGTGGGGGGTGGTACATGCGTGTAGATGTGCTGCTCGTCGTCAGGCTCGTCGGGGACGTGGTGGGGATGGGGAGTGGTCTTTGGGGTCCTGGAGTGCGGTGTCGTGGGATGGCAGGCTTCGAGGCCTCCAAGTGGTTAGTGAGCGACTTTTCGACTTGACTCGACTCTGCAGTCAATTGCCCGTACGAAACATAAAATTGTTTCCTTCATCTTTACTTCGCCAGCTTGCAGGGGTTTATATTTCTTTTCTTCCCCTTCCAAGCCAAAACCGCAAGTCCACATCCCGCGCGCCTCAGCTTGATTCTTCTCCAAGCGGTCTCGGTCGCGTCGTACTTGCTATCTCTCGTCATTTCTGCTGTCTTTTGCTCTCTTTCTTCATATCTTCCCTCCTTGATTTTTCTTTACTTTCTATATCTTCACAATGGCAACCACTTCCCGTACGAAGCAACCCAGGAATTCGAAGGGCATGGCAGACCCCGCCCGGTATGTCTACACCCGCATCCTCCCTGCATATGCCCTCCTTCATCGCCCTTACCCGTGCCTCTCTTCCGATCTAGCCGTCCAGCGTGGTCAAGTGCTAGGCCTTCCCCCACGTTCTCTCCGGCCAACACCACATCCCGCCTTCCAAATGGCCCTCCCGCTCCTCCTCAGGGGGGATTCTCACCGTTACCTGCTCACACAAATGGCGCCCGTTCTCAAGATGCGCCTCAGGATCGCGTCCTCCAGACCCTAGCTGGTTTGACTGTACGTCTCACATATCCGATTGCGTTCCATGTCACGAGCCTACATCTCCCGTTCTAAACTAGGGCACGACCGTCACTTTGTCAACAAAAACCGGTCAGCGTTACGAGGGTGTCATCGCGTCCACCAGTCCAGACGGCGACACAACTGGTGTGACTCTAAAAGACGTCAAGGAGATCTCGAAACCTGGCACTCCCCTTAAAGACACTCTCTTCATTGCCTCTGCCAACATCGAGACTTGGCAGTCCGGACCAGCCGATGTTAAACTGCCCAACGGTGACAGTGAGTTCCCGAACCCAAATCCATTCGACATATTTGCTTGAATTCGTCTTCCGTCTTTCTTATACCCTTGTTTCAACCTTGATATTGGTACTGATGTGGTAATTTTCCGTCACAGCATTTAGGACGGATTCTGATATCAGCAAGGGAAGGACTGCACGAGAGCGCGAGCTGCAGACGTGGCAACCCTCGGACTCATCGGCGTCGCCTGGTGCGCCTACAACCCACCACGACGGGGTCGGAGATGAAGTCACATTCGGGTCCGGAGCAGCCAACAACACTTCGTGGGACCAATTCGCCGCCAACGAACAAATGTTTGGTGTCACGACGTCGTTTGATGAAGAGGTTTACACGACCAAGCTCGATAGGTCCGCGGCAGATTTCAAAGAGAGGGAGCGAAAGGCACTGCGCATCGCTAGTGAAATCATGGGGGTATGTCCTCTAACACGAGGGTGTTTTTGCTGTAGACAATCTCATTGGTCTCACAGACTACCACCAATAACCCCCATATAGCTGAGGAGAGGAATATGCATCTCGATGACAGTGGTGTCAATGAGGAAGACAAGTACTCTTTTCTAGTTTTCTCTTACTTACAGATTCTTACTGCGCGGCCTAGATATGGTGCGGTGGTTCGTGGTTCAAATGCATATATTCCCCCTGGTGCACGTAAACAGCAACAACTGCAGCAACAACAACAGCCTGGCTCTAATGGACCTCCAGCCATCAACAGCCCACCACAGAAAACCGATATCCCCAAGGTTTCCGTCAATGGCCCCGACGGAACAGCGGCGGCTCCGAAAGAAGTTCCTCCCACTACCAAATCGACTTCTCCTGCGCCATCGACGTCGTCGGTGAACAAGGTACGTAATTACATGCAACCTAGAGCATCCAGCACTGGGTCAGTCTTTTGCTGATCATTCATGGTTTTTCTCGGTGTCTGTAGCCGCCAGCAGATCCACTCCCAGCGTTCCGAGACTTTGTCACTAATGAGCGGCAGCGGTTAACTCAAAAGAAGCAGGCTCTAGTCAAAAGTGAGATGGACAAACGCAAAGCGGAGCTACTCAAGTTCTCCCAGACGTTCAAGGTTGGTGGTTAACGCGCATCTTCTTTTCGATTATTCCCAATAATTCATACGACATCGCGCAGCTTAACAAGCCAATTCCTGACGATCTGGTGCCCATTCTGGCCAAGGACGAGGAAAAGCAGCGGCAGATTCGTGAAAAAGCTAGTCACGACGCAGCCTCAGCGACGGCGCGAACTATCGGCGCCGTAGGAACCCTCAACCCATCTCCAAGTGCTTCACGTGTACCTCAAATACCTGCCTCCAAGGTTGCACCTGATGGGGTGCGGAAACCCATTGTGGTTGCTGCTGCCTCAACAAAGCCACCCGCGCCAACTACATCAGCATCCACTTCCAAAGTAGCTCCCAAACCATCGGAACCCGGCAAGCCAAGCGGCAAATCAACGATCAACATGTATATTCAGCCCATTCCCCCCTTCAAGGGGAATAAGACGAAGTCTCCTAGCCCACAAACGAACGGAAGTTCGTCGACTAGTACTGTACCGACTTCGCCCACCTCGACAAACCGGCTAAATGCAAACGCGTCGTCGTTCCGACCGAATCCAAAAGCAAATGCCTTCACTCCTGTAATATCGAACGCGCTGTTTATCCTCTCCTGATAATACTGACGTTAGAGTATACAGGGTCCTACTTCACCTATTCCCAGCAACACCTCTGCATCTGCCTCAGCATCGCCACGTGCCAAGCCAGCTGAATCGGTGAGGTCGCCAACTCAGCGATAGTGCGTTGCTCAATGTGGTTGTAGGCTCCTACTCCAAATCCCTTCTTTGGCACGAAAGTCGTCAAGAAGGCTACGGTCCTTGTCAAGGATGACTTCAATCCTTTCAAACACAACAAGGTTGCTGAAGCCAATAATATCAGTATGAACCATTTTATGTCTTTGTACATTGCTCTTACTTTGTTTCAGCTGCGATGTGGCCATATAGTGGCAAACGATACGCAAACATGTTCCCCCCCTTGCCTCACCAACCACCTCAGCCACCAGCTCACATGGCGCCACCCGGTCCGCCACCCGTTACCCATCACCCGTACGAAGAGGGCGGTGAGCAACGTTTCATATACGTTCCATACTACCACGGACAAGTAAGACAGTTACATTCTTTAATCTCGTTATTGAACTGACTCATGGTCTCAGCCTATCATGCCTGGTATGGCTCCCCCACCACCTGGTGCCTTTGTATCGGCACCTTTTATGCAGCCAATGCCCTACCCGCCTGGCATGCCACCAAATGCACAGCGTGAGTAGTTATCGATATGTTGTCAAGCGATAACCAACCCTTTGGCCAGCTATGTACGCTGCGTCCCCAATGCCACAAATGCCACGTACGTTTTGTTATTGTCGTGGAGTGGGAGCTTATCGTTGACTGTATTGTCGATTTAGCGCCGCAATACATGCCACCACCTCCTGGCACGTACCCCCCTCCGCCAAATGGTGCAGGTCCCCGTCCTTCCATGCCACCGACCCCTACCCCCATGCATGCACATCCATACTACCACCAGAGTCCACAATGTTTGTTCTATTTTCAAGTTGGTTGCCTCGGGTGACTGAAACCGCTTCGTAGTGCAACATGCCGTTCCGTATCCGATGATGATGCCACCAGGAGGCCCCAACGGGCCTCCCCACGGGTATGAGGCAGGTCCAGCCCCACCACCGATGGGTGGTGTGGGTCACGCATGAACATGACCCTGCTGCATTATTCTCTTACCTTTTTTCCCCTCATGCTACTGTTGTTGTGAGCTCGAGAGCGACTGTGCCAGTCTTTGTTGTATGTGACATGCCCAAGGCCGAGGAAGGTGCATCCAGAAGTCTTTAGTACTGTAACTACGATATTCTGCTGGCATAAATTGCTTTGGATACAGGATTCTACCTCGTGAATTCGCTGAACACGCGGAATGCGAACGGACCAGGGTGGTTCACCGTTTTGACTATTAAAGGTAATGCTGGTCTGTGCGCAGGCCACGAAACATATATAAACCCGCGCGCGACATGATGGATCCTTACCACTCTGGCCTTTTGGCTTAGATCAAGTGTAGTATCTGTTCTTAATAGTTTAACCACTATTATGAGGGCACCGCCCTCATTATCTGGTTATCAAATTTTTGCCGCCCTTGTCCCTCGCGAGCTCTGCTTGCAACTCCGGGGGCGTGATGACCCTGCCACTGCACTTACCGGCTTGTGTCGTCGGGGGATCCCCTACCTTGTCCTCTCTTTGCTGTCTCTCTTCCCAGTGCCACTCGGCACTGATCCGGGATTCAGCAAACGGATTGCAAGGCTCTGGGTTGTCCATCTCTTTGCTCTACAGTATTTCGGGCTTAGAAACAACTTGATTTGTATTGCTCTTGGTTGCATGTCTTATTGTCTTATTTACCAAATGCAAAGCTCTCACTTGTCCGTTTCTGAAAGAAAAGTCTACAGACAATTGTAACTAGGATAGACAGACACAGAACAATCTAGCCAAGAGGTTACCACTATGTGATATGGAGCAAACAAGACTCACTCCGCAGGGCTACTCCCAGAGCGGCACCAAAGCTACACTGTCCTTCATATGAGAAGACCGCACCTTCAGCTCCTTGATTTCGTCGTTCCAGCGGAACCGATCGAGTCCAAGCATTCCAATATCATCGTCAGAGATCGGCGTTCGAATGGAAACCTGATCGGCAGTCGACCGTCTCGTACCATACGTTTGCGTGCTCACTTCCGATATCGAAGGGGTGAGCTTAGAATCGGGACTACAAGCTAGAGACATCGAGCGCTGCCGCAAGCAAGATTTAAGCGGTTTCTTAGAGGTGACACTGCCGTTGTGAGAGGAGCCAGACGGCGTACGTAGAACTCTTGTTGATGTTGCACTGCGTCTCTCGTCTTCTGGGGGCAAGGTAGCGACCTCGTCGGTAACCAGAGAGGTTTGCGGTAGTGGCCCTCCGATGCCAAGGCCCTTGCACGATGACGACCTCTTATGGCTGGGCTTCGTACTCGCCTTTCGGATCGGCTGGGGCGTCGGGATTCCCTGGACGAGGGGAGGGCTTGTTGGCGATCCCGCGTTGCTTGCATCATGAGTCTTTAACAAGGACGCAGACTCCAAACATGGGACCCTTGTATAGTTGGGGGCTCGACCACTTGGCGCCTTTTTCTCGAAAACTTGCTGTTGCGAGTGAAACACCTTTGCTACGCTCGCAAGCGGAGAAAAACGAAGAGGCGGTAGATATTCGCGGGCTGGAAGAGGTTGTGGTTCCATGGCTTCAGGAACTTTCGGCAGATAAAACGGAAGGAACGAAGGCAGAGACGGCAAAGGAGGCGCAGGTTTGCGATCACACCTGGATAGCTGAAAAGAGTCTCTTGTGCCCACGAGCGGGGACCTCACGACAGCGTTGGGTGGTAGAGCGGAGAGGAACGAATATTCGACTTGATTGCTGTGGCTGGGACCATCGACGAGTCTGATCGAGGATGAGCTTGCGCGTCTTGGGATGCTGGGGATACCACCTCCAGGCGATCGCACACCATGCATCTCGCCGAAATCACCATAGCGGGGACGACAACTGATCGAGACGTTTCGATGCACCTTCGAAGAGCTACCTCCGTGACGCGAAGTGACTCGCGAGGACCCGGACGACGACAGCAGGACAAGCTGATCCACATGGTCAGAATAGCTAGTAAGACCCGTCGATCTCGTGAAGCGAGAACCTGAGCTGGAATGCCTTGACTTTGAGCGCGCCGAGGCAGAGTGCGCTGAACTGTGGAGCTGGTACACAAAGGAGGACCTCCGCTGTTGGCGTCGCCAGGTTGCTCCGTTCAGCATGGAGGTCGAGTTTGTCTCCCAAGTGGGTGATCCGAGACAGCCAACCAAGAACCCACGGCCGTGTTTCCCTCGAAAGCGAAACCCTGACGTGGTACGTGTAGGGCGGACCTTACGACGAAGCTTCATGTATACGAATTTGATGGCGAGGAAGAGAACGAAAAGGAAGAACAGGGAAATGAAGATGACGACCAACGGAATGTCATATGTTCGAGTCGTCGCGACCCTCGACGCATATGACAGAGGAAGAGCAACGGCCGTGTGAAACGGAGCCACGAGCGCGAGAGTGAAGAGCTGGTAAAGCTTCATGCAGATCATTCGACAGGTTAGAGGGGGGAAGAAACGTCGCGAGTTCAAATTTGTGCACGAGTCCCGCTAGTGAATTCCAAGGTGCCAACGCGTGACGGTCCGGGCATATCAATATCAAAGTTGACATCCACCTTCTAGAGTCCGCTCGTAGTGATGCCCGCCCGCATTCTTGCCTACTCCGCAACCGCCGGCTACAGACATGACAGTATAGAGCCATCCATCGAAGCTTTAAAGGCGAAAGCATCCTCGATCAACGTCGAGTTTGATTTCACAGAGGACAAGAACCAATTCACAGACGAAATTCTGGCAAGGTACGACGCCATCCTGTTCTTGAACAACTCGGGCATAAGTGCGTCGCACGCTTGAACCTGAGGCCTGAGGCCTGATCGTTCATCGATGCCGATCCAAACGCCAACAGTCCTCGATGACGTGGGCAAGGCTGCTTTGCAGAGGTATCTCAACCTGGGAGGAAACTTTATCGGTGTTCATTGTGCATCCGACGCACTACGTGACACGCCATTCTTTGGAAGGCAGATCGGTGATTGTTTTACATTTCTGCCGGCATTGCATGGCTCACCGTGGATCTTGCGCAGGAGCGTATTTTGACTACCATCCGGACATGCAAGAATCGGTGAGGTGTCGACGCGATGATCAGGACGCATCTTAACCTGATCGTCAAAAAGGTGGTTGACGTCGTAGACAACACGCACCCGAGTACCAAGATGCTGCCCGTGCACTGGAGATTGCTGGACGAAATGTAATAGACGCATCGGAAGCATGTACCTCCGCTGACTGAAAGGGCAGGTACAACTTCCAATCAGATCCCCGGGCGGTTGGCGCAAAGATCCTACTTACGGCGGACGAGCTCAGTTACTCAGGTGAGCCGTTGTTGAGGGATTCAAGGTTCCTGATTCATCAATCAGAGGATTTCAGATCCCGGGGAAAGAAATTTTGATCATGGGACGCCTCATCCCATAGGCAAGTACGCCTAGGCCACAACGCCGTTCAATTCTCTCAATTACTGCAGCTTGGTATCAAGAACGTGGTGCTGGGGTTGAACCAGGTGGCATCGCCGGTCGCAGCTGGTATACTGCCCTTGGACACTGCATCGAAATTTGGAGTGTAAGTTGGGTTGCGACTCTGTAGTATCTTCTCCAAGGCTCACCCTCACGAGGACGAACTCTTTTTAGGGCATGTTTTGGGCGGGGTAACTTGGGCGCTTGGGTCACAGACCACACGAGCTTTTGATTGCAACGCCAAAGTCGGAAATGCACCTTGAACATTGGTGAATGAGTGGGTGATGTATTAGTGATGGCAGATCTGTATGCAATGCAACATGTAAATAGCGGCAAAGTTGATGAAGGTTGCTAAGGTATAGGCAATGACAGCAAGGAATGAGTGCGCAATAAGATGAGATACCATGATCAGATTATTGATGCCTACACTCGGGTTCACCACCCAGCCCATGATCGTCGTAATCGTCATCTTCATCCTCCCAATCACCTTCATCCCCCTCTCCGAACTGCGAGGTAAAGCCTTCATCAAAGAAATCCGAGCTAGCCGGAAAACACCGTGCACGCACGTCCTGGAGCTCAGCTTCCTCGAAAGCTACTACATCAATGATCTCCGGTGGAGGTTCAATGTTCGCTTTCTTTGGGGGAAGGAGTTTTGTAAGTGCCTACACGTAAATTTTTAAAAACTCGGTCCTTGAGAAATTTTCATGCACTTACTGCTTGGTCAACGCTTCTCAACCATTCTTTATCTGGCATCTCGATATCGAGGATGATGTACAGATCACCTTTGTGATCAGGGTTCTTGAACGTGGGCATGCCCTCACCACGCAACTTGATGGTTTGACCAGGTGTAATGACCTTGCTGGGGGGACTTGAAACACTGACACCCCGACCATCCAAGTGAGTAATCAAGATACGAGAGAATCCAAGGAGCGCCTCGGATAGTGTAATCTTGACGTTTGCAAGCAAATCACTCCCGGAGCGTTCGAACGAATCATGCGGCGATGTCTTTAAGCGGAAGATCACGTCTCCAGGAGGAATATTGGGCTTTATTTGATCGTCAGTCATCACCTACGAACGGTTTGAGATCGCTCACTTGCTGGTCGCCAGCACCTGCTAGAACAATACGATGACCATCCGGCATCCCCTTCTCAATAAAAATCTCTTGTCGTGTCTTCTCTTTGACGGTCTTTTCACCCTTACACTTTTTACAGCTGTATTCCCGTAAGCTCTCGTCGCCCATAACCATCATGGTACATACCGATCTTTTTCTCGAATTTTGCACCCTTCGCCATTACATTCAGAACATTTGACACGCATCATCCCAAACCTGGACGGGCCAATATGGGTCTGCGTGAAAGTCCATCCTTTGCCCTCGCATGTTGTACACTCTTTGGGCTTTGCGTTCCCCTTGGCTCCTGATCTGGAAGCATGACACGAATGAGAGCGACATCTCGTGCGCGTTAAATATGCTAACCCGTTACACGTTCCGCAGATGATCTCCTTTTCCATGTTAATCTTGACTGACTTGCCGTTGTATAGATCTTCGAGCGTGACCTGGTAAGGGATTTCGGTATCTTCGCCTTTGCGTCTACTTGAGCCTGGTCCTGCAGCAAAATCGAAGAATGTCGCTCCTCCACCAAAGAACTGAGCAAACATGTCGGCGGCATCCGGTGGCATGCCACCACCACGTCCGCCTGGGCCGGTGAAACCATCCATGCCCTCCCTATCGTAGGCCTCTCTTGAGTGCGGATCGCTCAGGATTTCGTAGCTAAATCATGCCGCTGATTAAAAGACAGAGGCGAGAGGAAAGAACGTTGTACGAACGCCGCCGCCATCTCTTGGAACTTTTGTGCCGCTCCAGGATCGTTGGGGTTCTATTGAACGAATGAGTGCATAGCGACATCCAAAGCAATCAGAATAACGACCTTGTCCTGAGTGGATAGACGGGTTCAGTGTTAGTCATAAAGAGTTGACGACACTTACAGGGTGGTGCTCCTTTGCCTGGGGATGCTGTCAGATCACGTATCGTTCGACATGCAAGGGGCTACGCACTTTCTTCCGGTAGGCTTTTTTGATGTCATCTAGCGGGGCACAGTGAGGACGGTGCTCTGGCCAACCAGGCGCGACACTCACTTTCGGTGGCACTTGGAGAGACACCCAGCAGTTCGTAAAGCTCGGTTTCGACGGGCACTGGCGTCAATGTTGGAATGGGGTCAGGAAGGACGAGGAGTGGACACTTACTGCCGCTGGCGAGGGGGGAGAGAAATGTGCACGACTTGGCCTGGTACGCGTTTTTAGACGCGAGTCTCGGCAAGTGGACGGAGTTTGAAGCGACTTGCGAAAAACAAAAACGAGCCTCGTCATTCCGGTGAGTCTACATACGTCCTCGACGACGAGACCGTGATGTCCATATTATCTACATTGTCTGACCAGCCTCGTGCTGGGTTTGACGAGAGATCATCCTGAGTCCATACGTTCGACAAACACAGGCGCTGATCTCGTCTCCAACAGGTCCTCCTTTCTGTACTTTTCCAGAGCTAATGCCTGTATCCAGTAGAATACCCTTGTACAATGAACTTTTACTTCGAAGCTTGCCAAATCCTGGACCGTCTTGATGCGAGACAAGGGTCCATCAAAGGCTTACTGTCTACCGTGCCGGCGAAAAACAGGGCCAGGACTGCCGCTCTCATCATTGAGACGCTGAAATGTAAGCCTTGCTGCCCCGTCGTGTACTAGGCCGTTGAAGACGTTTGCAACAGACAAGGCAGTTCTCTCCGACGTGATTGCGGCTTCCAAACTTCTCGCTCAAGAAAAGAAAATTACGTCGCTCAACTTGGCACTGGTTCTCGTTCATGATGTTCTTTTGTCTGGCGGCATACAAGCCGGGGATGGCCCGGTAAAACAGGCGGTCCTGCGACACAAGACACGGCTCCGGAGCGAGTTCCAGCGCATCAAGGTCAAGCGTGGCGTAAAATCTGATAAAGAACTGGCGCATCCGGGTGACGAAAGAGCAGGTGGGTGCTTTGAATAGCATCGTTAAACCATCGGAGGGTCGGTAAGCTCGCACTAGCCCACATACCACGATATGTTCGAGTGAATACTCTGCTTTGGACGACGGAGGAAGCCATTCGCCATTACCAAATGGAGGGGTTCCAGATATCACCGGATCCGTTGTCTTCAGAGTTTGCTTTCCGCCCTGGCTCTATCGCGTCTTTGCTCATTAATTCACAGGAAATCCTTTGCTCGAGACCAGCACGTCCCTGACCTCTTACTTTTCAGTCCTCACACACAATTTCATAACGACATTTATTACAAGACGGGGAAAATCATCTTGCAGGACAAGGCCTCCTGTTTCCCGGCGATCATACTCGCCCCTCCGAGCAACGAACATGCTGTGGTCATCGATGCAACGGCTGCCCCGGGAAACAAGACATCACATCTGAGTGCTTTGATGGGCAACAAGGGCAAAGTAATGGCGCTTGGTATCCCCTTTAGTTACCTGCTCACCGCGCCTTTGGACATAGCTCTGTGCCTTTGAGAGGGACAAGACGCGCTTCTCTACACTCAAGACCATGCTCGCCAAGACTTCCTGCAAGAACGCGGAGGCCATCAACATCGACTTTCTCCATGTCGATCCCTCGGATTCACGGTATTCCGATGCTACGCACATGTCAGTTGCTGTTGTACTCGATCGATGAACCACTTGCTTATTTCGTGCAGTCTGCTTGATCCGTCTTGCAGCGGTTCCGGCATCGTCAACAGACTGGACCATCTTCTTGAAAGCGGTGGGCCATTTGCTAACGTCCTCTTAGTGCAACGCTGAGTTCTCTATGCCTAGAACATGAAGAGAATGAAGAGCGGCAAGAACGATTGAATAAACTTGCAACCTTCCAGCTCAACATAATAAAACACGCCATGAAATGTCGGTAAATGTAGTCTTTACACAAGTTCCGGGCTGACTTCCACTAGTCCCACGTGTCCGGAGGATCGTCTATTCTACATGTAGCATTCATGCCATCGAAAACGAACGCGTTGTGTGCGAAGCATTGAGATCGGAGGAAGCCCGCGGTCGCAACTTCAAGCTTGCTCCCTCGGAAGACGTGCTCCCGAGTTGGCATCGTCGAGGACTGCCAGATGAATTGGAATTGCCAGGTGGGCACGATAAACCTACTTTCTTGGGTCGTCAAACGTTTGGATCAACAGAATATGCTTTATCGCTTGTTCGCTGTTCACCCGGTGAAGATGCAACAAATGGCTTCTTTGTATCATGTTTCGTCAGCACTGGTGCAGCTCCAACGGTGCATTCCGGCGAAAATCTCACGACGAAGAAACGAAAGAAGGGTGGGGAGAGTTCTAGGAAGAAGCGAAAGAAAACTGAACCGACAGTGATTGATTGATCGACTTATGATCGTTCAGACTGACAATTATGGACATGGGTGTTTGAGATTGAAGCTAAGTAAAACAGGGCTACTGTCAATGAACCAATAATCACATTTTCTGTATTGTCCCTAAAGAACTTCTGTGGTCAGCTGCAGTGAGTACAGACCCTACGCTCCTAGGATGCTAGACAGAGCTTGGAGAGGAACATTCGGGCCGTCAGGACGAAGAGTTGGAAAGACGGTGGTAAAGTTATATGAGGATTACCACAAGAAAGGCGTACGAGCTACTGTGTCGGGGTACTGATTTGCTGTTGGGCATACTGTTGTTGGTAGTATTGGGCGTAGCTGGCGGAGTAGTCGGATTGTTGGCCATAAGTACCTGAAGCGTAACCACCTGCAGGCCACTGCCCAGCATATTGGGCACCATAGCCACCGCTGTAAGCTTGAGGGGGACGATAACCAGAGTTTTGTTGTTGCTGGTTTGACTGCCACATCTCTGGTCGACGCCACGGAGGAATGTTAGAACCACCAGCTGTGATATCGTGACCTGCTCCAGTGCTACCCCACGGTCCCCTTCCACCATCGCCGCTAGGTCCCTTTCCTCCCTCCCCGAGTTCAGCCATCAGACTGGCGTACTCGGAGTCGAAGCCTCCTTTGGACAGAGCACCCGGAGGCCCAGGAGGGGGAGGAGGCGCATTCGGATCCCTGTTAACTTGACAGTCACGTGCCATGTGGCCAGCGCTACCACACACGCGACAGATGATATTAGCAGTGAAATTGCGCTGCTCTGGGCAATCGTATTTGCGATGACCGAGGCCACCGCAGTTTTGGCAGATTTGATTTTCGTCATCACGAAGAGTACCATTCAAAGCGGCGAGCTCGCGGAGCTGATTACGCTTATGATCGTTTTGTCCTTCCGGCGTGGAGGCCGCCTACAGCTCATTAGTCACGAAAAGCTTCATAAAAGACAGGAAAACACACCGTCTCAATGACTCTATTAATCATTCTGACACAAGCTGCTACCTTATCCTCAGAATCAGCGATGACGAGGCAATGCAAGTCTTCTTCAGCATCATCGGCGTACTGATCTGGCCGCGCTTTACCCTCCTTAACACTGCCCTTGCCACGGATGCTAATCTTGGCACCACTCTCCCGCTCCATCTTCTTCAACGAATTGCCACGAGGCCCCACCAGAAGTCCGAAGAAATTGATCTCTGGGAACTCTTTGACGGGAATATACACCTTCTCCGAAGGGCGTTGAGAACGCTTCTGCTGATGATACTCGACGGGTGGACGGAAATTGGGATCGTTTTTCATGGCGCGATCCACAAGACGGATTCGCTCATCTTCAAGTTTCTTGCGGTAACGAACTTCACGAGTGTTTGTGCGACGGCCATGGCCATCATAAGTGGGAGGGGGAGAAGGGGACCTGAGAATTGATTGGTATGCGCTATGATAACAGTGTAGAAATCACGTACCGTTCTCGTTCTGGAGGGATAAAATCATTTAACCTGAGCTTTCGGTTAATTTCCTCGAGGCGTAGATGAATGGCGTAATTGTCCAGTTGAGCCTGCGAGACGCCAGCGGCCGAAATCGCTGTGGGCAGACCGGGAATTTCAGCCTTGACCTCGCCCCAGCGGCTGCGCCGCTTTCGGGAACCATTTGCATCAGCTGTGGAAAAGTAAGAGATCACGGTGTGTCAAGGTTAGTATCAGTTAGTAGCTAAATGGCAAGTGATTAAGTGGGCCTTGCTGATCAAGTAGGTAATGGAAGGAAAAAAATCCCACCGGACAGCAAGGAAAGAAGACACGACATTGTAAGCGCCGCTATTGAATGTTTCTGGACTTACCTGCAGATCCATTTGGAGTCTCCTCTCTGCCCCTTCTCTCCGTTTCCTGGGGAGCCTGGCGGGGATAGGCAGAAGGTGATGGCTGTGCGAGCTGCGGAGGATTGGTTTCCTCAACTGGAGCTGGACCGAAACGGCGGCGGGTTCCGAGCGGAACTAAGAGGCATGTGAGAACAAGAACTGGATGAACGGCTGACAACGAGACTCACCTTCGTTAGTTCCGGTGACTTCACGAGTTGCGGGTCTCCACATTGCAGCTGGAAGAAAAAGACGGACGACGGGATGACGAGAGACAGAGGGAAAGATGAAAATGAATCTCCGAAGCGCCTTCCCCGATTAAGTACCGGCTCCGCTCAAAATAGACACTGCTGACAAATCACTAGTGCTGGCTCCGCAATGACTAACACCTCTTGCAACAGTCCCTCCAACGCCGGAGCCTCTCGCAGGAGAGAATGGCCACCAAACGAGCTGCAGAAGGTAAATACACGTCATACGTCGTCCTTCGTGCGTGCTTCACAGCCTGCCTGTAAGACCCCGTCGCCTCGACGTCGACTACGAAGCGGCCAAGACACACCGGAGACGACGGTGACTACAACGATGTAACAGAAGACTTGACAAGTGAATCGGCCGCTGAGGCCTCCGTTGCACCTCGTGGCGCGACCATCAACTTTAGCGCCCTCACACGTAAACTTGCGGAGTCACGGCGTGCGGCAACCTTTGATGGCGAAGAGAGTTCCTTGGATGCCCACCGTCGTCAGCAAGACTCCCTAGTATCCCACATATTTATGGCCCAAGACTTTTCCTGGTTACATTTGAAACCTGATCATGCTTCTCGTCCTCTTTGGATCAGCCCAGAGGATGGTCATATCATCCTTGAAGCTTTCTCTCCTATTGCAGAGCAAGCCCAGGATTTTCTCGTAGCCATTAGTGAACCTGTCAGCAGGTGCGCAAGTATTGCTACTCAATTTGTACATTACATCTTCACACCAAAGTCGCCAGACCGGCATTCATTCACGAATATAAACTCACGTCGTACTCCCTGTACGCGGCGGTGTCGGTTGGGTTGCAGACCGAAGATATAATAGAAGTCAGTGCAGGGTAGCTGTCGCATTTACGCGGACTTGATGACTGACTCGAGTACTAGGTTCTCAACCGCTTGTCGAAGGTATGCTGTCCTGAAGATACCCGATTCCCTCGTTGACGCTTGCACAAGGTACCAGTGCCGGAGAGCATCATTAACTTCATCCGCGAACGAACCTTATCGTATGGAAAAGTAAAGCTCGTTCTCAAGCATAACAGGTATTTCGTGGAAAGCAGTCATCCAGATACTCTCCAGCTCCTGCTCAAAGACAAGGTTATTCGCGAAGCACGAGTCGTATCTCAGCAAACCGATAATAGCATTCGGGCTGCTACCTTCACAACATCGAAAGCTCCGGTAAAGGGTAATCTTGTCATTCCCGGAACCAAAGAAGCGGAGAAAAAGAAGGACGATGGCGCCGCAAGCCGACCGCCTGGAATGCCCGGAACAGCTCCATCAGACACTGATTTGTTCACATCAATAGTTGGGGTGGATAATGGTATGCATCCTGAAAGACGAGTCTGATCGTTGCATTAAACGCTACTCATCGCAGATGACATCGAGGAGGATGACGACAATGTGCACGCTTTTGAAATAGACGACGCAAAAATTGATGCAAGCTGCCTTGCGTTATTGATCGCAGCTTGGTCTGACTCTCCTACAGGATGTGAAGAAGCGTTGCAACGAGTTGGAGTACCCCATGCTCGAAGAATACGACTTCCGCAATGACACCATCAATGCCAATCTGGACATTGACCTCAAACCCGCAACAGTGATTCGGCCTTATCAAGAGACCAGTCTGAGCAAAATGTTTGGAAATGGGTATGCTTAATCTTAAACGATCCAGAGACGCGATTTAGCTTGAAACAGCCGAGCCAGGTCTGGAATCATCGTCCTCCCTTGTGGAGCAGGAAAGACCCTTGTCGGTATAACCGCGGCATGTACCATTAAGAAGTCTTGTCTCGTGTTGTGCACATCTTCGTACGTTCAGTGTACTACGATGACATACTGCAGTCAATTTACATTTCCCGCGCAGTGTCTCTGTTATGCAATGGAAGCAGCAGTTCATGTTGTGGTCAAATGTCACGGATCGGCAAATCGCTATCTTCACTGCAGATCAGAAGGAACGGGTAAGACTTTTGTCCCGATCTCTGTTATGTCCGCTGACATCGGGAATTAGTTTGCCGGTGACAGCGGGATTGTGGTCTCAACTTATTCAATGGTCGCGAATACCCACAATCGGTCACATGAGTCGAAGAAAATGATGGAATTTCTCACCTCCAGGGAATGGGGATTTATCCTGTTGGATGAGGTCCATGTCGTCCCTGCAGCAATGTTCCGACGTGTTGTGACCACTATCAAGGCACATTCGAAGCTTGGTCTCACAGGTCAACCATCTTGTCTTCCGATTGCCACTGCATGACAACTGAGTACCTGCCTTGCAGCGACACTCGTCAGAGAAGACGATAAGATTGCGGACCTCAACTATATGATTGGTCCAAAACTATATGAAGCCAACTGGATGGATCTTGCTGCCAAGGGCCATATAGCTAATGTTCAGGTTCGTGATCCGAGAACAGTAAACGTAGTATATTATTCAACTACCCCAGTGTGCCGAGGTCTGGTGCCCAATGACACCAGAGTTCTACAGAGAATACCTTCGAGAGCAATCACGCAAGCGAATGCTCCTATATTGCATGAACCCTAAAAAGTTCCAGGCCTGCCAATTTCTGATCAAGTTTCATGAGGCACGTGGAGACAAGATCATCGTGTTTTCCGATAACGTGTATGCATTAGAGGTGAGGTGCAGCTCGTTTATGAAGTGTCTTTGAAGCCTTACTCTGCATGTCGTCAAACTCAAGGCCTACGCAAAAAAACTTGGAAAACCTTATATCCATGGTGGCACTGGCCAAGTGGAGCGAATGCGAGTTTTGCAGTGGTTCCAACACGATTCGAACGTAAACACGATTTTCCTTTCCAAGGTAAGATCTTACCATTATGACATGTCGTGTGCCTTCCATTTGTGTCGGCTCCAACAGGTTGGCGACACGTCAATTGATCTGCCAGAAGCCACTTGTCTCATCCAAATCAGCTCTCACTTTGGGTCACGACGACAGGAGGCACAACGATTAGGTCGGCATTTCATCTCTGACAGGTGTCACTAGACTAAAGGTCGCATAGGTCGCATTCTACGGGCGAAACGGCGTAACGATGAGGGGTTCAATGCCTTTTTCTACTCTCTCGTGTCCAAGGATACCCAAGAGATGTTTTACAGCACCAAACGACAGCAATTCCTGATCGATCAGGGGTACGCGTTCAAAGTTATCACGCATCTCGATGGACTCGAGGAATTGCCAGACTTGGTCTACAAGACCAGAGATGAGCAAATCGAGCTTATCTCTTCAGTGCTCTTGGCCAACGAGAGTGAGGCGGAACTTGGAACGGACATACATGGCTCGGAAGGTGATCTTGCTGGGACGATCACTTCCAAGGATTTTGGTGTTGCAAAATTCCCAAACGCCCAGCGAACGACAGGTTCGCTCACTGCACTGAGCGGCGCCCAGCACATGTCGTATGTAGAGCAGAACAAATCGGCCAACAAGAAACTCGCACGAGACGCTGCGCCGCGACACAAGCTATTTTCTAAACGAGATAGGGATAAGGCAGCGGCAAGGAAGGAGGCTCGGGCGTCGGGTCGGGCATAGATGGGACCCATCGATACATCTATCGTGATAGGTGCTATTAGAGCGATCGTTCATAGACCTTTGGTGAGAGCGATGGTCGCATTGTCTTGCGCGCGAGGGCGCACTGCATCCATTCCGTGCCTTGACAAGGTCCAGGTAGCTACAGCGTGCAAGGCACGTGAAAACGAATCAGACCCCCGAAATCAAAAGGGTGTTATGAACACGAGGGGGTCTCCAAGAGGGCGTTGCAGGCGGTAACTCTTCCAGGAAGGGATGTAAGTCTCTGGGTGGATATGCGGCCCAGCAATGACGAGAAAATTGCGAAGACCACGCTCTATTTTTTTTTCAGAAATTTATTTTCGTCGATCGAGATTGGGCGGTTGGGAAAGTACGGCGGCATGGCGACTTTATGCGGAGATCCAAAAATGGGCCTGGGCCACAGCCGACCCCGATCGAACCCGCATTTATGCGGATGCGTGATCCCTGACAAACAAAGATTCATGTCCGATGTACACTTTGGAAGGTCCCTTTTATATGTTCTCTTGAATCCCTCTTCTTGGACATCCTTCTTCCTCGCAGTCACTCTATACTGACTTCTCTACACTCTTGCACTCTCCTATCTCTCAAAACTATGTCTTCCAAGCGTGGTCGCAAGCGAAACGACAATCTCCCTCCTAACAGAGCCAGAGACGTGCAGCGAGCTTTTCGTGCACGGAGAGCTGCACATTTGCAGGTGCGGGATTTTTATCTTTTCTATTTGCAATTATGCGACCTTTCGTCCGCCAATTTCAGGCTCTAGAGCTGCGCGTCTCCGAGCTGGAGGAGGAGAACAACTGTCTGCGAGCAGCACTGAACTTGCCACCAGCTAACCGCCCAACACTCGGCAAAGGTCCGACAGGAAAAGACAAACCAAAGTCCCTCGATAACCCTGCGGTACCGCAGTCCACTTCCAAAAGCCGTGATTCTTCGCCGATAGACGAGTCACCGTCTCCAAGGAGATCAGAGTCTACATCACCGTCGGTCATCGGTGGAACGAGCCTACGAACTCCCCCCATTATTGATGGAGGCAGCTGGGACGACGGATTCATGATGAATGACCAACAGTCGACCGGCTCTCACATCCCTTCCAACACTCCTGTCACTTACAACATGCGCCCAGTTGCGCCCTCGACTGTCCCTCAAAAGAGTCCTCAGCAGTTCACCTTCTCTACACCCATGCCTCCCCGTAGCCTCGTCTCGAACAACGTCTCCAGTCACCCATTGCAGTCGAGCTACGCCCACACAGCCGACAGGCCTATAACGAGTGGTTACAACGACATGAACTACCTGCTTTGCGACGCACGGGAGACTACTCATTATTCATATCATTATCAACAGCCTCCCTTTTCAGGGGAGAGCCCCATCTCCTCACACTCTCCTCAGCTCCCTGTCCATTCACAGCCGCCGCACAACGCCCAACGCCCCAACATGCAACAGACAATGCCTTTCCAACAACGTCGGTCGCATACGGAGCCACAGGCCTTCCGTCCTCTCGGCAGCGATCTCCATCTCCCGAGTCCTCCTTCCCATCAGGTCTCGCGTCTGGCATCTTCTCCGCCTCCAGCGATCCATGACGTGCGATCGCACTATACCCCACATGGGAAGCACGTCAATCCGTTACCTTGATCATCGGCCTCCCTATCCCCTGTTTCCTTTCCCCCTCGCTATGATTTGATCCTCATCTTTCCTTGTCCGGACATCCCCGTATTTTCAAATCACGCCGAGGACGCGTGATCAAGACTTTTTGTATCACTATCCCTGAATGCGCCTCTACGGTTGTATGGCTCGGCTTTATAGTAGGTGTACTCTCGATCCTATTTACTCATACGTTTTCTATTAATCGGCTTGTTCGACGTCACTTTGATTGTGTCGACGACGGGTTTACGCAGGTTTACGCTACCGTCGGTAATTTCCACTCGAAAATGACAAAAAGTTTTTAAGGTGTACTAGCTGTCACAGCCACTTCGGTGGCGACATCCGTGTGCCTGCCAAAGGGTCCGAGGTCAACCTGTCAGTGTCTGACACTTGTCCCCAGGTGGCGTCCCCAACGCGAGGCCACATGTCAGGGTAACCGGGTGGACGTCCCGAATTAAGACCCTCGTATATTTATTCACCTGCTCGTCGGTTTACGCATTTCAATATCATTTATCCACAATAAGATCTCCGATCCGCCGTCCTGTCGACTATGACGAGCCTGACAGATGCCCGCAGCCCAACGAACGTTGGACGCGTGGCCGGTCACATGAATCCATGTACACGTATGATGCATAGGTATCAACAACAAATGGGGGTATTGCGGGACAACAGTTACGCCGCAGCATCCAGTTGACACCAGTTGACCTTACCCTCTGCGCCGTACTTCTTCTCCAGCCAATCATTGGCAGCTTTAAAATGCCCGTTGCCCAGGAATCCTTTATGAGCGCTAAACGGGGAGGGATGCTGGTCCAAATTGGGCAAGTGAGGAATGGAGAAGTAGCCTAACGCCAAGTACATACCGCGCTGCTCAGGATCAGGTGCTTAGTCTGATCATCATCAGGTCTAGATACGCCGAGAGCCGGAGAGAAATCGCCCACCTTCTTCAATTTGGCAACCCTTTTCCCCGCCCATGCCCCCCAGGCCAGAAACACGACACCACGTCCGATTCCGTGAGAGTCGGAATCGTCACGGCCGCCAAGGTTTGCGCCGCCGTACTTGTCAACCACGTCGACGACCTTATCTGTGAACTCCTCCCAACCCCTTCCGGCATGCGAACCAGCTTGGTTTGCCTTGACGGTCAGACACGTGTTAAGCATGAGGACACCATTTTCAGCCCAGGTAGATAGGTTTCTGGATACCCCATACTGTAATGAGCCTCGCAGATGGCATCATCTTATCAGATGACTTACCCATGTTGAGGAGGCTTGAATTCGGGGTATTCTGCCTTGATTTCTGCATATATCTGCAATTGTCCCTGAGTTGCGCCGTAAGTTATGTATCAATTGTGCCTCACGTTGCGTAAAGATGGCGGTACATTGACGCCTTTGGGGACTGAGAAGCAGAGTCCTATCAAGCCGTGATTAGTTAGTCTTGACTTCGACTGAGTAGTGCGAACCACAATATGCTTACCGTGTGCTTGATTGGGACCGTGATAGGGATCTTGGCCAACGATAACAACTTTGATCTTGCCTAACGGCGTGTTCGACCAGGAATAAATGTTCCGGGCTTTACCGCAGCAGTCAATGTGAGTTATTGGAGATCAGTGCGACGAGCTCACGGGGTGGATAAACCTTGAGGCCTTTGACGTCGTCGTCTGGACCTCTCACACCTTCTTCCCATAGAAATTTCTTCAGAGATATGAAGTAGGGCTTCTTAATCTCATCCTTGAGAACCTTGAGCCTAGAGTGGCGGCGTAAGTTGTCGGACTGGACGACGGCCACCACGAAGAGAAGCCATTGTACTCACCAACTCTTACCCATGCATTCGCATTCAAGCTTGAGCAAGTGCCTCCGATCTTCAGGAATCGACTCTATAAACTCGCTCAGGGAGAATGGGATGAAATTCAAGCGCTGGAGGCCAGAAGAGCCTGCTGCTGGTACTTTTGTCTTGGTAGCACCTGCCGAGGCCGAGTTCGAGACATCCAACTTGGCTTTCTTCGCTTCCGGCTGCCCGCTCTTTGCAGACTGGGAGTTTTTGGGAGCAACGAACATGTCCACGAGTGTGCGCTGTCGCTTCAGGGAGTTTGAAGCTGACCTCGACGCGTTGGACGTGTCCTGGGAAGCGCTGGGCGTCGTGGACGCATCGCGTGACGACGACGCGTCATTTTCCACGTCTGCGAGGTAGACGACGCCCGTGTCATTCGCCATTTGATGGACGAACGAGAACAAGACGCGTCGCCTTAAATAGCGCGTTTTTGTGCAGCGGGTGGCGTTGCCTATTATGGGTCCGACGCCGGCCGATTCGCAGTTGCGTGGCACTGCTATGAAGACTTGACCTGGACCAGCAAACGCTAATTCCCTGCACGCACGTCCAACTCTGCCAAACTGCCTCGCTCAGCCTCCTCGCCGTCACCGCCATCCGCCAGGAATGCTTCTGGGCGCGCAGATTCAGTCAGGAGGCCGTTCCTTAATGTCCGATCATCCAAACGGCGTTTGAGCTCATTCAGTGCAGACGCAGCGCCGCCGGACCACAGCAATGTCGATCTGAGCTCCACGTACCATGCCGGGTCATCGAGGTATGATCACCTTCCAAACAGTTTCTCAACTTGACGCACCAACACAGTGACGACTCGGACTCAGACACAGCCGGTGTAGACACGGACGACGAGCAGCATCTCGACCGTGGTCGCCGCACGTCCTTGAAGAGTCTTCGACAAGACCTGCGAGAAACAGTGAGAAAGAAGAGGCAACAAATGTCGCCCTCGCGATGCACTTTGAGTCCCGTGTTTGCAGAGCACATCTCGGAACAGAGGTCGAATGGCACGTCTGGGCGTATGCAGTCGCTCACGCGGTCACGGTCTCCACACATTCGCACAGTCAACAGCTCTGGTCAGAGTCCTCATCAAACCACCACTACCCCCATGTCCCATGCTCGTCATCGCAACCCGACCACGTCGTGGGCTCTCCTTCCCGGTGAAATCTCTTTTCACGCTCCAATACCGTTCAGCAACATATTATGGACATTCTTCGCCGACGCCAGAGGCCTAGCGGAAGCTCTTTTACTCCTTGGGTCTTTGTTCTACGCAAACCGGAAGCTCGCCTTGGCTTTTAAGCAATTGCACATACCTGGTCCTTCAGTATCATCAGGTAAGATTTTCACGACAACAAGCAGTCTATATGCACATCCACTTTACAGAAATAGACATACTCGTAATTACCTGCATTATTTATGTCATTTGGAGCCACTCCTCTTTCGCCAAAAAGACGCCCACGCCGCCGCCTTCTGATGCGGACGATGTTTGCACACCGTCTCCGCGCATAGAATCTCGGGAGAGCAGACGTGGCGGCGGTCTGCGCTCGTCCCAAAATAGGTCACACTTCGGGTTTGTGTGGATGAGTGTTCCGAAGAATTTCAGGTACGTCTATGCCGCAGGGATCTGTCCATTCGCATCTTATATGATCCAGGGACTCTTCGGATGACGGTGCACTGACAGGGCTGTCCTTTGCACCCCTTATCTCGGTTGCCTTGCTGTGTTCCTCCCTCCGTCAAGTTGCATCGCCCAGCCTCACTTTACTTCCTCCTGATTGGCTGATAGAAACTCCTCGTGTTCTAGAAAATGGGCATACGCCACTGTCTAGTCTGGACGCTTTGACATTGTCTAGGCGCACCCTCGTCGATTATGCAACCCTCTGTTCATTCATTCTCCTGGTCCAGATCTTTTCTTCATCGTGGTACGAAGCAAGGCACCGCAGGGGACGGAATATGCCTGAGGGCGAGCGTGGCTCTGTGCCGCGTAGCGAAGCACGACGGACATGGATATATTGGATTTATTCATACGTCCTCACCCTTGTCGCGCTACTCGTCCGATATCTGCTCGCAAGTAATAATATTGGTTTGTGGCAGAGTGAGTACCCTTTGTTTGCGTGGATTCAACAGGCTAAATTGAGTGGATAGACCTCAGTTATTTCGATATCACCGTAGGCTCTGTGTTCTTTCAATTTTACCTATACGTTGCTTTACGATTGGCCCATGGAAGCTTCACGCTTGGTGAACTTGCGCTTGTCTGCTTTGGTGGATTGTCTTTGTGCACCGAGCTGCTCAATCTTACGAGGGCACAGGTCAGTGAAATGATAGGAGGGGAATGACGCATCTAACAATTTTCAACCAAGTTATGGCCGAGGGGGACGCCTTTCGTCAAGACCTATCGCCTCCCAACCCCTCTTCTGATTTTTCAGATTGCCCTCATTGCCGGATCGTTACTCACTGGGTTCCTACTTTCTCCGCTTCTCGCGTTATCTCGCCATATAGCACAGCGGCCTGTTCGTCGGCTCAGGTTTCCCCAAGAAAAACCCAGGCATCGACGAGCGCTCGCCGTTGGATTCTATGTTGGCACAACTGTGATTGTGGCTGCTCTCATTGGGTCATGGACGTGGCTGTGCCTCGGGAAACGTGATCCATGGCTGTGGGCGATCTTTTGGATTCTGCAAGGAAAGAAGAAGTGGACCCGACCGCTGTTGTTGGGCTACTGGGCACTCCTGGGCAGCATAAGCGTTGCGGGATGGAACCGACAGCTGTCGAGGACCAGGAGGTACAAGTCACGGAACGCTACGAGCAACTTGGGGGACAATGGAACCCTTTCTACCGTGGTGACACAAGGTCCAAAATCCTCAGAGTCAGCGACAGCCGCCATGTCACCGGGAGCGGGATTAGGGCTTGGGTTCGCAAACCTGCCGAATTTGCCCAATGGGACCCAGGTGGCGACGGACCTGCTGGACGCTGCAGACAAGCACGTTCCGACGCTGAGTGTCAATGCTCGTCGGAAGTTCTTTCATGGGTTGGCGGTGGTTATGTTTCTGCCGGGTGTGGCAGTTGACGTCAGTCAAGCCTACTTGTGTCATGCATCATGTTGCTAACGAGTGGCGTTGCGAGAAACAGCCAGCGTTTTCACACTTGTCGTTCAGCGCTGCATTTGCCCTGTTTATCTTTGCGGAATATGTGCGGTACTTTGCCATTTATCCTTTTGGTGCGGCAGTGCATCTGTTCATGAACGAGTTTCTGGACCACAAAGACCGTGGCACGGCGATTCTGAGCCACTTTTATTTATTGACGGGATGCGCGGGTTCAGTGTGGCTTGAAGGGTGAGTGGTGTGGTTGCTTGGGGGGTCGATGTTGAGTAAAAATGATCTAGGCCGTCGCGGATTCTGATGTATACGGGCATTCTTTCACTGGGCGTGGGGGACGCACTTGCGTCGATCGTGGGGAAGCGGGTTGGCAGGCACCGGTGGTCGACGAGTTCTACGAAGACGGTCGAGGGGAGCATTGCATTTGCGGTGTCCGTTATAGCTTGTGCATGGGTTCTGCGTGTACTTGGGCTTACGGAACAGTTCTCGGTACGCATGTTGATTGAGTGAGAGGGTTGCGGATTGATGCTGACGGAGTGGATCTAGATGGGACGATATGGGGTTGTTACGGTGTTGTCGTCGGTGTTGGAGGCACTGTCGGAACAGAACGATAATTTGACATTGCCGTTGTACATGTGGAGTATGCTCGTCGTCGTCGAGGCGTAGGTTGTGGTGTTGTCATGTGACCGGGTAGTGGTAGTGGGGAATGCCAGTCTTGATTTGCGTTTGCCGTACATACTTTAATCCCCCTCGAGCTCCCCCCAGTCTCTCCTCTGAGTCCTCTTATCCCTCCCCCGCCATGCACACCACGTGATTATGCATACTCCCCTTCACGATCCCCCGTTCCAAATGCCTTTCCCGCTCTCCGACCGTGTCCGCAGACCCGCGACCGCCTCCATCCTCGACGGCCCAGCTTTCGTCCTCCCGGCCCCACCCGTCCCGCCAATCCAGGTCCCCCTGGTATGTCCCTTTCTCCCCCGCGCTGTTCCGCAACCCACCTCCTCCCAGCCGACCCCTCCACCACGCACGGACGGCTACGTCTCGGACTACACCCCGTTGAGCGGTATGCATCACTGCCCTCCGTTTCGCCGACCCTGATTGACGAGCCCGTCTCCCTATACCCTAACACCAACAATCTTGCCAAAGATGGGTCTGCGCCCGCGACTGATTCCCGATCACAAATGACGTCCTCCGACTATGATTGGGCATCTTTTATGACTGCCTACGCAGCCGGCCAGTGGAACCCTCATAGAACTCCACATCCACCTCGTTCTGTATTCGACTCCACTTGGCCCAGCATGCAGGCCGTGCCGTCGGATCTCCTTGCTTCCGCATCTCCAAACAAACAGAGTCACTCTGGGCCGCCCTCATCAGAACCCCTGTTTCCTGGGCATCCCGTCTTCTCGTCACCGAATGCGGATCCAGCCAACGATAAGGGTTCAAAGAACCCACTCACCGTATCACCAGAGAAACACTTTTCGAAACTCCCTCCACCGCCAGCTTCGTTGATCGGTCGCCGCTTCCGTAAATCGTTCAACGATCTCCGACAGACGACCGGCCACACAATGCAGCTTTCTCTTGATGGTACCCAAAGCTTGAATATGGCTCCAGACGTCACCACGGCCGCCGCAACCATGCGCTGGGCTGCCGCGAGGGTGAACATATCACCGCTTGCATTACCATCACCTGAGCATGAACTCACTGACCCTATGCGTGGTGTACATGCTGCCATTCCCGGAGTCCATGCACCTGAGTGCAGTCCTCCGCTCAATCCTGGAACCCCAGGAAACAACCGCAAAACACGCTTGGGTAGTTTCTGGGAAGGGACACAGGACGTAGGCGATGACGCCGAAAGACTCTCGACGATCCAGGGCTCAAGTCCCGCGTCGCCGGTCCGCTCTACACCAGATAGCAGCCCTTTCCTCCCCATAGATTCGGCCCCAGTCCCACATCCTTCTGCACCTCTGCCACGACAGTCGCCCGTAGAGCCCGAAGAGGACTATTTCACTGCATCCAGTTCGCGTGCGAACACCATGGACAGTGACTTCCGCTCAACCCTTGATGTGCCTGGCGTCTGGCAAGAGTTTGTGAATGTCCAGCGAGACAGCGAAGCTCTCGATATAAATGTGGCAAACACTCCAGCCTTGCCCCGTAGAATATGTCTCACTCGTCAAACGTCCTCCCCCTTACCGATCTCGATTGCCTCGGAAAGGAAGCTTCCTGGTGGTCGATCAATCTCCGAGACGATAAACAGCTACAAAATAGGACGTGCTGCGAAGGAGGAGCAGATGTTCTCAGAGCTAGGATATCTTGCTCCTCCTAATCCTTCAGATGAGCTCGAACGGAGACGTGCACTCTACAAGTAAGTATATGCTACCACACGTACTTCCCACAACGACATCAAGTGTTCATTAGATTCAACCTCTGGAATACTGCACCCGATATTAATTTTGATCGGATTGCTCACCTGGTCAAGCTTGTGTTCAATACCAAATGCGTATATATATCCCTGGTTGATGGCACAGAGCAGTATGCTATCTGTGCTGCAATTCGATACGACATGTCACTAATTTTGGGGTCATAGATGGTTCAAATCTCAATGTATGTTTTCGGGTTCCTCGCCTGCCTTGGCAGTTGCCCATTGTTGTAACAGGCGGATCATCGTTCACGCGTTGTCCTCGCCTCACCTCATTCTGTGCACACACCATCCTACAACGGTAAGCACCTGTGTGTCACCGTTTCATGTCTTCTCAAGTTTCTCAGCTGTGACGAGCCTACTGTCGTCTTGGACACGCTATCAGATTGGCGCTTCGCAAAGAATGTACGTGAAAGTGTTGCCTACGCTTGTATGTCTTGTATAATAGTTGGTGCTCGCCTAGCCATTTGTGACCGGGAGTCCCCATACTCGATTCTACGCGGGGGCACCGTTGCGGACCCAGGAAGGATATAATATTGGCAGGTAATGCATGCGGATGTCCTGCCACGGATGGCTGATTTAGTCGTAGCCTGGCCTTGATTGACGACTCACCGAGGCAAGATTTCTCGCCTCGTCAACGACACACTCTGAAGGAATTCGCCGTACGTAAAAATGCCTGGCACTTTCCGCGATATTGACGATTCCGAAGGCAATTGTGATGCGTGAAATGGAATTGTGGAGAGACAAGGTTCAGTCGTTCCTAAAAATACCTAATCTTTCCAACAACCTTCTACGCAGATCCAACTTCGCATACGAGACAAGATCCAGACATCTGTGAGACTTCTTATCTGACATCAAAACACGTTTATAACGCGTTCCTAGATGGAACATTTCAGCAGAGAATGTCTAGAGATCGACCAGCAAGAATCGCAGAGTGCCGATATGTACGCCTCGGCGTCCATGGACAAAGTGTACGACCGCGCGGCCAAACTTGTGAAGCGTACGTTGGATGTCGAGGAAGTCCTAGTCATGGATGTCTCGCACTGTGATGTGCTTGAAACACTCAGTGCAGAAGCGACTGTGACGGTGGTCATGCACCACGGCAACGCTCAGACACGCGCAACTTCGCGGACACTTACCGCCGACGAGCAAAGCAAGCTGAACACGTTTTTTGAGCAATTCCCAGACGGCAAGATCTCAGAAGGGATCTTACCGGTTTGCTTCCGCCCCTTTATACCAACTCATATACAATATGCTTTAAGTGAGCGACAAGACTTCTTTTAATGGTCAGCTACCAACTCATCGCGATAAAGCGGTTCCTGTCTTTAATATAGACAAACGACCTTTTGCACTAATCTGCGCCTACAATGCGTCCGATCCATCTCGGCGTTTCGTAAGTTTTAGGCATTTGCAATGTTATTTTATTTACGTCGTCCATACAGTTGGAAGGCCACGAACTGTCCTATCTGCGTGCAATCGGTATTGTTCCGTGTGCGCATGTAAACGTGTCTAATGTCATATCAGGTGTAATCATCCTCTCCGCCGTGCTGAAGCGACGGATGATGCTTGCAGATCAAGCCAAAAGCCTATTTATATCGAAGTAAGTTGTCCTATTCTACTCCCTCCGGCAACATCTCACGAGCGAGCCAGTATATCCCACGAGCTGCGAACGCCACTCCATGGAGTAAGTCACGATTTCCCCCTTCGGTAGGATACCCGGCTGAGGTGGCGGTATAGATTTTAGCAGCTGCGGAGTTATTGGCAGACACGCCATTGAACCACGGCCAAACATCATTCTTGCACACTGTCCAAGCCTGCGGTACATCGCTGGTAGAAACCGTAAATCATGTGCTAGACTTCACGAAACTCAGCGGGAACATGAAGTCAGGCGGGGTTGACAATGTTATTACCCGGACCAGGTACGTCACCTACGATTTCGTTGAGTTCAAGCGCATGACAATGTTCAGAGTGGACCTGGAGCAGCTTGTCGAGGAAGCGATTGACGGGTCGTGGATAGGCTATTGCGCACGGAACTCATCCAAGGGTTCTGAGATAGGCAGTGTATATGCGCCAAATTCAAACACCCGAACCTCGAGTGTTATGACCGCCCCAGAGTCCTCGCAGAACGTTGAGATCGTCGTCGATATCGACCATCGGGAAGGAGTAGGTTCATTGAATTGTCCCTCATGTCCATTTTACTGATACCAGGGTCACGTAGGGTTGGATACTCAAGTGTGACAAAGGCGGTATACGCCGAGTGTTGATGAATTTGTTTGGGAACAGCCTGAAATTCACATCAGTGAGTGGACTATAGTCTCTTTGCGCCTTCACTTACTGGTTGCATACAGAATGGTTATATCCATGTGTCACTGAAACAAATATCTGCACCCGAGGATGTCGTGAATAACACGGTCAAGATAGAACTTTGTGTGTCCGATTCTGGGAAAGGTATCAGTCACAATTTCCTCAAGGTCAGATTCTTCATCACAAGATAGGGGTTCGTCATTCATATACCAT
>JBBPMA010000134.1:0-45071 GCA_038090075.1 Xanthoconium purpureum
GACCACATCCTATTCCAGAGCCAGTTAGGAACATACGCGTAGGATCACGTTCCGCAAATGTGATCGATCTGGACCAGCTTGCCACTCGAGTCTGTGCAATAGTGAAGAAGTCCGTTGCAGAGGACTTGGCAGAGATAGGTCTCAATAAAGGCGCAGTAAAGCAGCTAATCGCTGCGGCTTCTTCGCTTTCCGATCAGAAGTTACCTCAAAGGACCTTGAACGGTGATCCAGACTCGGCAGACGACGCTCCCATTCCTACAACCGGTTCGACAACCGCCATCCAGAAACCAGAGGAGATCTCAGACACTCAAGGAACTCAAGGATGTCTGGCTGGCCCTGTTCGTAATTCCTGGGAGATGAGCTTGAGTTCAATCGACAGGCAAGCACCGAATGGTCAAGAGCTACCTCCTTCGTCGCTTTCAGCCGGCCGGTTAACATCCCTGATTCCGCCAACAGCACCGGACTTGATTCTTTCTCAATTTCCACCCAAATCGATACCTCTGCAGAGACGTGTAAACGTGATCCCATTCAAAGCGCCTTTGTTGGATGACCCAATCAATTCATCCGCACCACCCGATATCCCCAACAGGTTGGCAGTGCGCCCAGCCATTCCTACGCACGTGAATCCCTTTGACCGGCCAGCTGCTCCGCCTTCCATTCAGACATCCCTAGCCCCTTCCGGTCTACACAAAGGGGTGACCAATTTGCCGACTCAAGCTCCGGTCGTGACAATTCCTCAGAGCGACCGCCGTCGACAGCGTCCAGCGGGGCAGAACCTTGAACCAAGACTATCGAAGAAACCTCGACGGTCGCTAGTATGTCCAGATGGTTATTGCCACTATGAAGGTGAAAACGGAAGAGAAAATCTAGATGGAGCAGGAGCAGCAGAGGGGGGGCTGATCTGCCCTCTCTCTGACTCTCAGCCCGTCGTGCCAACCTCAGGCTGGAAATCAAACTCGCAACTCCCTGTGACCCTCCCTCTGGAAGACGGAGGCACAGTACTCACTCGGAACATACCGCGGGGTTGGTTTTGCAACCCTGCACAGTCAACCAGTTGCGCAAACCTTCGCGGAATGATTCAGAGGGTCACAGGGAATCCTGACTGTCGGGAAAAGAGTGCCGCACAAATGGCAGCTATGCTGTTGGTGGGAGATCAAACGCTTCAGCAGGACATGATGGTGACGCTGCCAACCGGTGGAGGCAAGAGTATGCTATGGCTAGCACCTGCACTCGCCGATCTAGGACTGAAGTTCATAGTGGTGTGCCCATTTGCGGTGCTTCTGGACGAGCAGGCACACAGAGCACAGAGGGCGGGGCTGAAGGTCATCAACTTCTCGAACGCAGAGAGGAATGTTCTGCCGCATGACGTGCAGATCTTGTTCGTCCAGGTGGAGCATGTCAACAGCGTGGCTCTGAATAAGTGGGTTTCGTTTCTCATGTAGGCAACGTTTCGCGTCTGACCTTAGTCATCAATGGAAGTGTATTGGGCAGTTTCAATGCGCCCAAGTTCCACGCGATATTTGTTGACGAACATCACGACCAGCTGACGTGTCCGCCGGAGAGGATTCCTAGGTGGCGAAGAATGGCATGTTGGGCAAGAGGAATGGAGATGAAGATAATACTTCTCTCTGCCACGGCACCACCCAAGCTGGAGTCCCACATGCTGAAGAATTTCGGCATGCACATGGGTAGAACGGCATTTATTCGATGCGCCACAAATCGCCCAGAGATTGGCCTCCACACCATCCACCTTGGATCCCTCACTCCCAAATATGAACTAGTGAGGCTCGTAAAGGAGCTGGCGAGGCAGCTGAAGGACGAGGAGAGAATTCTAGTGTTCTTTGCGTCTGTGGCAGAGCTGCAAGCATTCGTCGATGGATTCCCTTGCCCTGCTTTTCATACCTCGCTGCCTCTGACCGGGATAGCAACAAAGGAGAGTAATCTGCGCAGATGGGATGGCGGAGAATGCAACGTGATGGCTTGCACCTCTGCCTTTGGATCCGGCGTCGACAGGGCGCATATTCGATTTGTGGTCATCTACGAGCCAGCGTATGGGTTGATGACCACGCTTCAGATGGCTGGACGTGCTGGAAGAGATGGAAAGGAGTCCCATGTATTTTTCGTGACATCACAGCAGGCAGGACTGTCAACCGGGTCCGCTCAGAAGACTACTATGGTGCATGAACTTGGAGAGGTGGTTCACAAGGCACAGTGCAAAGTTTATCAAATGATGGTGCACATGGACGGAGATCAGCTGGCGAAGACGTGCGGCGAAATCAAGGGTCAGGTACGGTGTGACATCTGCGCGCCAGAGGGTGAGATGCACCAGTTGGCTCTGAGGGCTGTGAAGGGGAAGGGGGAGAAGGTCAACCAGACGTTGTTCAAGGACAGACTACAAACTGGAGGCCGTGGAAGTGCAACGAAGAGTAAGGCACTGGATGGAGGTGTGTAAGAGGATTGGGGGTAGCTTTTTCGGGCAGAGCTGGCTCGAAGAGCACCGTCTACACATATAGAGATATAGAAACGTAAAATATGAAAGGGAAGAAAGTCAACCGGACAATGTCAAGGTATGCTGATTCACTACTCGTGTTGGACGCCGGTGGACAATGTCTAAATGACAATACAACTTGGTTGCTCACGATCTTGTAAACCGCGCAGGATACTTGATACTTGTTCGTCAGCGCCTCAGCACGCAAGACGTGATTGAGAACTACACGGTGAGAAAGAGAGCAGTGCGACAGAAAACAGACGAGACAGCAGTGAAGACAGCAGTGAAGACAGCGGGCAGCGAAACAGATACCTGGAATCCTCATACGCTCATCACAGTACTTCCACAACTTTAATATGGACATCCTTCGCGAAGTTGATACAGCAATCGAATTCTCGGATAACCGTCTTTTACTGGGCAGCGACACGCTTGAACTCTCCGTTGGGTGGTTGTAGACGGACAGCCAACTGCAGCGCGCGGATGTAGCCGCCCTTTGCAGGGGATAGGTACAGCATTCAGCAGGGAAGATGAATATCCTTCCCCGCTCTCAGAATCAAACTCGTCAACACCATTGTCCGAGGCTCTCCAACCGGAACCATCAAGTGGAACGCGCAAAACACGGATCCAGGGGTGTACGGAAATGAGCCTGCGTGATTCCTGCGGCGAGAGCCCGTCCGACGTCAGGAATTTCGCGTCACCGATTCCCGAGACCCGAGCACGATATCTGGTCTCTGAACCGTTCACGAAGTCTTGTAAACCGAGCCGTTTGACTGCACATATGGTGCACCGGAGGTGGAGTCGGCGGCTGGCGAACTGGACTGGCTGTAGACGGGTGATCCGGTCGTAGATGAGCAGAGCGTCGGTCCCGGGTAATGAGTTCCTTAGTGACGCCACGCGCGACTCCATTGCAGCAGCATCGACGGTATGTAAAGCATCAGGGAAGCGGCTGTAGACGGCGAGACTACCGGGAAAAGGGCAGTTGTACGGAGAAGACTGGCCGGTCCAGTCGAGCACCGTCACTTCTCCTGAACAAGCAACCATCTCCTCTAGCAAGTGGCCCAGCGCAGCGCATCCTTCTCCATACTCCGGCCGGATGTCGCTCTCGAATACGCCAATCAACGAATATGCGATGTCCTCTGCCACCGTTGCGTCGCGAGTTGATGCGAGGCGCAGCTTGTCTCGGATGCCGAGATCATCGGGGTTGAAAGCGATGGTGGTTGCACAGGGTGACGCCAACGGCATCCGCAAGCTCCTGCATGATCTCGAGGGACTCCTTGTGATTCTGACGGGTGTCACCGAGGTACGGCTTCCAATCGCGGGTGTAAAACCAGATCAGCTTGGGTGCAAGACGTTCTTAGAAGGACTAGGCCTACGTCACCCAAATGCTCTTGGGGAGAGCGCCAGGGACCGGCGAGGATGTAACGTCCACGGGAAAGGCGAAGGTTGCGGCGGATGCTTCGTACCACTTGTACATCATCTTGATGGACTGCTGATTGTTTTGTCGATGTAGCAAGCGTCATGCCCGCCGATATCCGTCAGCGCGGACCACCTTGCAGAAGTTGCGCAAATTCTGGTTCAATGGCAGTGATCCATCCAGATCCCAGACGGAGCCTGACTTATTGCCATGATGGAACAAAGGCTCCTCGCCCTGCCAAACGTGCGAGAGCGTCACACATTGGGAAGATTTTTCCACGACTCGTTGAACATGATCGTTGTCAAACCGTCCATTCACGGAAGAAAGAAGTTGTTGGAACTCCGGTCCCGACTTGAATGTAAGGACTCGTTCCGGTCCGTCACAGAGATGGCCACTCTTCACGTCAATCAGCACGGGAGGAGACACGTCGAACACCCCACGAATAGCATCGTAACCTGCGCGCGCTGCCTTCTACCTTATTTACGGTTCGTTTATCCGTTTTAGCAACCATCTTATTGTTGCAGCGTACACTAGGACCATTGCTGGTCCGTGCCCCTCCCGATTCAACCCTTGTACCCCCACCCGACCCTGGCGACGATTGCTCCGCGCTTGTTGCATTGCAGATGCACCGTTGACTGCGCTAAATTGCGGGCATGCGGCTGACGGACGATGATCTCGACGTCTCGGATACTCTTGGTGACTCCTGTTGCGTCGGTTTGGTAACGCTACTGACCCGTCGACCTTTCTGCGTTTCTCTCCGCATTTATCATGCCGCACGTCCACACCATAACCATCAAGGATCCGTGCATGCACATATCGCAAATGGCTGAAGGTTTGTCCGTTCGCTTATCCCATCTCGAGTACCCGCTTACCATTTTCTCCCTCTTCATCGCGCACGTCACTTGCCTTGATGGAAACACCTTTCCCTTGGGGGTACTTTGTCTCCGGATACGTGCATTTCCTCCTGAAGTGTCCCTGGATCACGACGCCATCAAAGTCAACGTATATTTTCTCGTCACCGTTGGTCCAAATTTGAAACTGGTACAACTGCATTTTCGATTCGGCCACCCCCGGGTCCTCGCGTCGATAACAACCAATCTACTTTTGTCGACGCTATCACCTTAACTTGTCCCTTTTGACCACTTCCCCCATGTGTCGGATCCTATGAACTCGTGCCTGCCAACTCCGCATTGCGTGTTTCTTGTTCGGAACCTACGGTGAATGTTATTTCCCCTGCACCACGACGTTCCTCCGGCCGCAATCACTCCGGGACTACCTCCCTTTGCACATGCGTCGCTTCATATTTGCTGCCAATGGCCACGGTTTGTTTTGTTTTGTTTTTTTGGGGGGGAGGGGGAGCTGTTTGTTGCAGGTTGCTGTCACAGATGAAATGCGACTTCCCGGAGGGTGCGAACGCATGCAGGCGTTATTCGCAAACCGGCCATCCCTGCATCGATGCAACAAAAACCTGAGAGTGCTCCTAAGTGAGTGTTCATTGCGATACCTTCTCTCTTCTTCCCACATCTCCGATCCTTTGACGCCGCCCCCGAGCACTGCATTACCGTCACATTATCGTTATGTTGACGTCGGAGCGTAACATCCTCCAGGACTGCTTCCGGTTGTCTGGCTCGTTTGTCAATCCACGGTTAGTGTGATGGCAACCTGGTCTGGGTTGTATCTTGCAGGCAAGGCGGCCTACAGGATCACCAAATCTTGTCTCGTATCGGGCCGCCGAATAACGTTCATGTTGTAGTCGAGCTACTTAAAACGTGTCTGTCCACTCTCCGTTTCTCATAGTCCGCTCCTCCCTGCTCCTCCAAGCTTTTTTTTTTTTTTTTTCCTTTTGTCGACGATCTGACCTACAAGTCGCACTTCTTTTCTTCTTTTCTACCATTCACCGTCAACGGCGATGAGGCGTCCGCGTTCTTCACTGTGTGACTCGGTTCGTTCTAATTCTTCCTATTCCTCTGTTGCTTCCTCCGAAACGCTCTCATCCACGCACTCATCACCTCCCTCTCATGTTAACAAACGGGAATACCTGCTCGCGCAGATTCGTCACAAGGAACAAATGGTTAGTTCGCTTCTGAAATAGGCGAGTTGAGGCTCATCATCCAACGTGTACCGTACTAGAGCCTGACGATCGTTCATTATTGCAGCTGCACAACCCGTACATGGCGACGCCGCTCCCCACCGACCAATTCAAGACGGCGATCTCCCCTTCTGACAAGGACAACAACCGGGTGGTCGATTGGTCCAGTCGTCTCCAGAGCAGTGGGTAGCAACCTCCCCAGGCGTCCGCTTCGAGGGTAGAGATCACCTGCGAGATGCGGCGTTCAAGTGAGGACCCTACCTCCACGCCTGTTGCTGGTGCTGGTGCTGGTGCTGGTGCCGGTGTCTCTGTCTCTTCCTCTCTTGTCCATACCGCGGGCGACTCTGATGAGGCGGTGGAGGACGCTGGTGAAGACGCTACGGAAGAAGAGGATGTCAAAAAATCGCGTAGCGCTCTGCCGGATGTCACAGTCCCCGTCGATTTACTCATTAATCTTTCCTGGGATAAGGACAACAAAAAAGGGAAAGGGAGGAGGAAGGGTAAGGCTAGGCCGGGGAGCGGCGTGAGTTCAAGTGGCACTGTTGGTAAACCCTAGGGAGATGGTAATAACGCGGTGCATGTCGACATACGACCATGTGGTCTGGATGGTATAGTTACTGTATGTCTTGGCATATGCCATGCACTTTGAACCTTAAACTTTAAAACTGCATATTGGCAGCAATACAAAAAATAGACACCATGTCTGGAACTCATGCACTATCAGTGCTGATTTATCCATTATGTTTTGCAGTCAAATATAATTTGGTCCCAAAGGGACCAGTGGGTTCTGTATTGATCACCTGGCGGCGATTGTGAATGCAGCGGGCCAAGGTCGGCCCTTCTGGACTGTACCCAGTAGCAACGTGTCTTTGTCAAGATCGTACGCCCACAAGACGGCAGGACGGTTGCTATTCTCAGGAATGCTCTGGGTGGCTCGCCTACCTGGCGGCAAGACAGCTACCACGTTCCAGAACGAGACCTCCAACTTCATACAGAAGAGCCTTCAAGCATACGCAGGAAGGTGGAGGTGGTAGTGCGTAACCCATACTCATGGGTGGTTGACCCTCACATAGCAGCGAGGGTTGCACTAGAACGCAAAGAAACAAAGAGTGGAAGTTAAAAATACTTGGGACAAATGGTGACAAACAACTGCAAGCATCAGGTGTGCATATGCATTACTATCATTACATCGGGTAACGCAAATGTACTTTGCAATGCAAAACATTTTAAACACGAAATTTAAATACATTCTTGTCTCTCTACTGTCCTGGAAAAATTGTCCGAGGTAGCCGTCAAAGTCCTCTAAGCATGTACGAAAACCTGAAGGGATTCACGTTCCTAGTTCGTTCATCATCCAACAAAATGTTCCAGCATGTCAATCCGCACCGGTCATATGACCCCCAGATCCGAGACATTCGACGACCCGTCCGTTTCTCTCCGCATTCGATTATCGACCGCGCCCAACTCCTACGTGAGATCATCCAGGTCTACGACTCGTCCCTTCTCAGCGAAGATTCCTCCGATCCCTCTGAGGCAAGCGTAGGATTTCGACGGATCTTGGATGTCACGGTCGATCCTACGGCCGTTATGTGTACGGCTGCTGCTGAAGAAAAGGGAAGGTTGCGTCTCAGACGGGATCGCGCGGTTTTTGCGCTGGATTGCTTGGGTTAATTGGATGTACGTGATGTTCACGTTTTCCAGTTCGGGTTTCTCGCGCATTCACAAACCCTTGTGGGCGTTAAGAACGTGCTTGAACCGTTTGCTTTCGTGGAGGAGAAACGGAAAGAGGTGCGAGACAACATTGAGGAGAGGGTGCGATTACTTGAAGACGAGCATGTAAGTTTCGTCTCTCCTTCGCTCCGAGTCCGACAGGCTCGGACTGTCATCAGCAATACAGTATGAAGGTATCCTCAAGGATGCCTCTCTCAGCAACAACGCCGTTTGGACAGGTGGAGTTGTTGAGACAGATTTCGGGCCGAAGGAGGATGAGTCACGACAGTTGTACCCAGACGCCAACTCGGCGATCCCGTGTTAGCGAAGTGGTTGGTGGTCGGTGACAGCAATGGTCAGAACTACATAGTCAGGATTTCACATCCAGCCCGCTGATCAGTGGCTGCAATTATTTGGACTGCAAGATGCCACTTGAAGCGGTGGCCGTCCTTTGAAACATAAATTGAAGTTCATGGTATGTTCCAGAGACTGAATCGACGCCCTGAGGTGGGCTGCGTGCATGCCAACACATAATTGGCTGCTATTGCACCTAGGTTCCGCTCTCCTTGTCCTTAATCCCATATTTTTCCACTACGGTCCACCGTGACTTTGGAGTCTCTTCGTCGTATCCCCACGGTGGGTACAGTATTCTTACCTTGTCACTGCCTACTTTGCCTCTTTTCACAGGAGAATTCCAGCGATCAGGTAAACGCCTCGTGCAATCGCTCTCAACCGCCAACTCTCGTCTCTCATGAAACTCTGTTCTTTAGCCCATATATACGATTCCTCATTCCGACGAACTTTGCTAACTCTTCTTTCTTGTTTTGGCCTATAAGTTGAAGTGTAGCCCTACCCTGATGTCGCGGCTAAACCAGCTCGCACATACTGTCGTTTTGATGCAGCTAATCTGTGCCGACAGCGCCCCGTTGAAAGTATTGTTCTTTGTCACAAGCAACGCAAGGCCCAGGTGCCGAGCACTACAGGCTTGCCAACCTTGAAGTTATCAAGGCGCAATTAAAACAACGGGATGAGACAGAACAGGACGTGCGCGCGGTAATTTCTTATCGTTCTTTGTTCGCGTGTCCGTTGATTTCTATTCTATCCAGTCGATCCAAGCCCAGCGTACGGCTCTAGGCCGTATCGCGATGAGCATCGCGCTTGGTGGTCAAGGTAAACTCGCTTCCTTAATCAAACGTTTTCGTGCGACGAGCCCAAGAATAACTGTCTTCTCCTGCTCATCAAGGTACCGTGCCGTACCGCCGTGAACCATCTTGCCGATAAAGCTATCACACATCGTAGTATATCGTCATTTCCGTTGCCAAGAACGCAGCGATGCAACGAGGGGTGTGATAGATCTCGTAGAAGTTTGCGAGGCGGCCGACTGGACCTCGTTCGACTCTAGGCTCCACGTCAGTATCCCATTCATCGTCTCCACGTACTCACCTAATCGCCAGTCATCTCTTACAGACGTTCTTGGTCAAGGAATCAGAGCGATGGTAAGAAGGGTGCGTAGGTTGTTTACTCTCGGCGTCCCGTTGTCGCCCCGCATACGCGTGTCTCTTATCTTTATGCATCAGTCTGCACGCTGCCTATTGTCCAGTTTCGGCGCTTGACCTCATCTGACTCCTAGCGATTGTTGTGCCGCTAAGCCCAGACTTTTCGAGGAGAATTACGCCTCAAGTTGTTGAGCAGCCGGTGCGCCTTTCAAACCCGTTCAAGCTTACATTGTCACAGCCTTTTAGTCCATAGATCGGAAACGACTCCGGGTATACCCGAAGAGCCAAGCAGCGGATTAAGTCTCCTCACGCGTTCATCATTCCCTGCAATGTGTTGTGCCCGTTTTCTGTCCCTTTCTCTAGTTTCAGGGGTGTATGTTGCTGTTGGTCTTATCGGTTATCTGTTGACATTCACCTGTGCACGCACACTCTTTTCCAGAACACCCGTGCAACATGAAGGGATTCAAACTTTACGTCGGCCTCGACCCAGACCAAATGATTCACACCATGCATGCGGGCCTTATGGACGACGCGGTTCCGGAGGCGTTTACAATTACGCATGAGCAAGGACGGTGTCCCGTTTCTGACGCGACTCGTCAAGATCGTACCGCTTTTGTGAGTCAAGGTGTCGTATCGTGTTGAATGTCGCTGTCGCGGGAACCACGGCGCCATCATATGTTGAGCGTACATGAAGCACCCTCAACCATGTTTCCGCAAGCGTACGAAGACCTTTGCATTCATAGACCACCCCACGTGTGCACCAATGCTCACATTGCCAGACTGCGGATACCTGAACTGGATGCACCTTTTGACGGCGTACAGAAGCTTGTGAAAAGCAACGTGATAAACGTGATTGGGTAAGCTCTTTGGAGTTGAGTTGGATCCTTGAACTAAATGAAGCTGTATCAAGCCCAGTTAACGTTCTGGAAATTGCCGGTCTTCCAGCCGCCGGTTACGGCGAAGAGGGAGTTGCACACACACATCCTCAGTCGACAAGAAGACGTCATTTGAATGACAAATTGTAATGCTTCGGCGACAGCAGGGAAACATCCGTACCTGCAGTAGAGTGAAGGGTCGTGCCTTCCAGAATATCGTTTTATCGCCGGGCCTACTCGAGGCGGCTCAGCACCTAGGAAAAACACCCGACTTCATCACCGTTGTGCCTGTTGCGGTGAGTCCTCTCGTTCATAAAATGAGCCAATCTTCATACGCGGACGATCAGGAGCACTGATCGAGCCCAACTCGGCCAATCTCTGCGCGGGTTGTCTGCGGAACAGGTAAGCAAAAACTAGAGGTTGGTGTCGCGTACGCTGACGAACTCTCGCACCATTAACCAGCGCGGACATCACAGAAGGAATCCAAAAACAACGTACGTTCCTCGTCCCCAAAGTTGCCTTCGCGACTTGGCCCTCTTGGTCTGACCATTCTTACCAAGCATCGGCCTCGTTCTGCCATAACTGCGAGAGCTTTTTGTCCCCGCCTTCCGCATGGACTGTCGCACAGCCGGAATCGCAGGAGCTTTTAGCGCTCTGTTTAAAGTGTCTCAAAGGTCTCAACAAGGTCCGCCTCACCGAGGCCCATTTCATCTGGACGAAAGCACATTCGAAGCGCTTGCGCGTCTCGCTCACGGTTAAAAAAGAGGTGCGTCACGCTGGCTCTCCTCGGATGTCTATTCCAAATCACGACAAAGGCGCTGACTACCACCATCCTCGAGCAGGTTTTTGAAATCGAACGCCTCGTTCAACATACCCAGGGTCCTGGAAGGCACTCGTCCAAGTATGTCAAAGGTCACGCACAAACGCACGTCCCTGTCTCTCGAACAGCTCATCTTGAAACATGGGCCGCAAAAAGACACGGTGGGGGTCAAGGAGGTCGGGGATGGCCTGAACTCCTTTTATAGCCAACGGAGTCACGCAATACGGATGGTGGAGTCCTGACTGGAGCCATACCCGTGCGGTCAGTCGCTCGTCTTCGTATCGGAAAGGAAACAAACCCTGATATCGCTTGAATGATGCAGATCAAAAGGGTCCGAACAGTTGTCATCGACCGACACTCATTCGAACACAGCCAACTACAAATTCACCTACTCTGGCGAGGTCGCCCCAATTTGCAGAGACGATCCTGTCTGTATCTCGCTCAAATAAGCCCGTTCGCTCTCCAACATCTCCCCATTGGCCCCAAGTCGCGCTCGCGGGTGCATTTCGGAATTTGGGGGGCCTTACCCGTACTGCTGGCGGTGCGTGCTTTTGCGAGTCTACTGGTCAGATAAATTCTGACCAAGTCTTTGTAGATCGGGAACACCTCTGATTTATCATACGGTACTCTCTTTGTTCGTAAGGGTGGAACCCATCAAAGATCAGCTCGTTGCTAACAACAAGGAATCCTTGTAGTAGGGACGTGTATGACCTTTCTGGAACCACTTTCGACTCAATGATCCAGGGTTCCGCAATCCATTATGCCATTGCGTGCTTCAATGCCCCGCTGGAATGCGTCTTGGGACCCATAGGAATATGTGAGAAGTCGCAGGTGGTTGACGAGGCTGCATTGCAACCAGCTAAATGCGAAGTCAAACACGGGCATGCGACGACTCACAATGGGAGCGGGATCGACATCTCACATCTGTGATCAGATCGTGAGCGCGGCACCGTAGAAAGTGAGACAAGCCGTTGGGGTCTCACTCAACTGAAAGCGCATGTTCCACTCTTCAAAGTAAGTTGTCAGTTCCGTGTCATGCTCCAGTGTCACAGAGAGAAAACCCTACGCCTGACGTCGATGAATCGTGCGATGGCATCAGCATGGGTGTTAAAGGCAGACAAACGCACAACCCCACCTTGTGCATTCCCGTCGGAGTATCCGGATCCGACAAGATCTTTTCATGGAACCGTCCAACGATACATAAGAGTTGGGAATAAGCACAGAGATTGATACCGTACTAAGACACGATCAGACTCACATTGTCCTCTTCATGAGATACGGATATGACGCCTACCATGTCTCTATACTCAAAATGTCTATACCAATCCGCCGAGTTCCTCGTCAAACAATCCTCCTTGATCTTGCTTGGTCTACCAAACTGCATCGCAGTCGACCGGTTCAGATGGAAGCAGATTACCCAGATGCGCATCCGATTACGCATCTCTCGCTCTTGTGGTTCCGTTTCGGGTTGTATCGTCGGCACCTGATGCAGATTCATATCGCGGGAAGCCTAAAAGTAAGCAAGAGGGTGAATACGAGCGGAAAGGACGAGATGAAAATTTAGCGCCGTACCTGACCGCGAGACCCTTATACAACCAATTCCGGTCTTCCTCCCGTTGGCGAGCGAGAACAGCGTAGATGCTCATGAGGATGCATGCCTGGCACAGCTCGACAAAATTCCATCTATCAACGAGTGCGCTCGCCGCAGAGTGCTTTGCGAAATGCATCGCCGCAGGGTAGATCACATATTTTTCGGAATAGTAGTGCGGTGAGATTGCGCAGACTCTCAGAATTCTCAAATGAGACATACGGAGAGGAAGAATATTGATACGCACCGACGGGAAAGAGGAACGGACAGCGTTGGAAGAGTGTGAAGCTTGGGGTCTAACACGTCAATGAAGGGCTGAGAAGGAGGCGGCCCGTTACTGCGTGAGCAGGTATTCCCGTTTGCTAACATGACGGGGAGGTGGTGAGAGCGTGGATGAGAGCGTTTCGGAGGAGGCAACTGAGGAACCAGAAGAATTAGAGCGAACCGAGTCACGCGATAAGGAAGGCGGACACTTCATCACCGTTGACGGTGAACAGTAGAAAAGAAGAAAAGAAGCGCGTTTTGTAGGACAGATCGTCGACAAAAGGAAAAAAAAGTTTGGAGGAGCAGGAAGGAGCGAACTATGAGAAATGGGGAGTGGACAGACGCGTTTTAAGTAGCTCGACTATAACGTGAACGTTAGCAGAGTCTGAATGATTCAGCCTCTGCTGCGTGCATTGCTCCTGCCAACGAGAAAGGACGCGAGAAAGACATGAAGGGACGGCCTTATTCGGTGGCCCGGTACGAGGCAAGAGTTAATGATCCTGTAGGCCGCCTTGCCTGCAAGATACAACCCAGACCAGGTTGCCATCACACTAACCGTGGGTTGACAAACTAGCCAGAAAACCGGAAGCAGTCTTTGAGGATTTCACGTTCCGATGTCAAAATAACAATAATGTGACGGTAATGCAGTGCTCGGGGGCGGCGTCAAAGGATCGGAGATGTGGGGAGAAGAGAGAAGGTATCGCAATGAACACTCACTTAGGAGTACTCTCGGGTTTTTTTTGCCTCGATGCAGGGATGACCGGTTTGCGAATAACGCCTGCATGCGTTCGCACCCTCCGGGAAGTCGCATTTCATCTGCGACAGCAACCGGCAACAAACCCCTCCCACTCCCCGCCAACAAAAAAAAAACATGGTCATTGGCAGCGAACATGAAGCGACGTATGTGCAAAGGGAGTAACTTGAATACAATGTAGCAGTGCCCCACGTCTTCCGAACCCATATAACTGTACCAAAAAGGATGGCCGCAAAAGAAACGTTCCAGACCGCGGAAATGAGCGTGCCCGTCTTGCTTTTCATATAGCTATGTATGACGTATTCTACTTTGTTTGTGCTTCGTGACCGTTACAAAGATTGCGGCTAGTGCTGTGCATGCAGGGTATGAGTGCCAGTAGACATCTGGCAGCGTGCTGTTAAACGGGAAAACATATTCCTGTACGTCTGACATTCTTACGACTGCAGATGACCAGCCACATCGTCTGCACTGCATGCTCACTCCGTGTGCATTTGTTCGAGTATGGAACTCGTATGGCTTGGGTGTACACCTGTCTGTGTTGCATGCCACAAACTCTATGCCCCATGGCCTCATCGGTGGTGAGTGTAGTCCAATTGCCCGGCAATCTATCGTTTCGGATCCTCGCTCCCTGTACACCGCGACAACGTTGTTGCCTCGCAGCAAGTCAAGCTCATGAGAAACGACCTGAATGACTGCGTCCCATAGTAAGTTGGCGTTCTTGTTTACACCGAAACGTTCGACGACCGCGCTCATCACGTCTCTGATTTGTGCTGGAATTGTTGCGCGCCCACTGAATCCAAGCACCAGGTCAAACACGTCTCTACATTGCATTAGATACTCTACATATGACAGGTGCAAATAACGCACCTTTGGACCAAACGCTTCAGGTCGATTAAGCTGTTTTCCGTTCGGACCGCCTGGCCGCACGTGGCGAGTAGGAGAACCCTCCACCCGCCGCGACATCGTATTGAATCCTTGAACCAGCGAGAGGTCTCGCTCTCCTGTTCTTGCTGCGCGAGGACACTGGCGGTGTGCATCGTTTTGTATAACGCCTCCCCACAGTACCCGTGGATGACCTCCGACGCAGGTGCAAATTCTGGCCGTGTTTCTCCGCCTCCATACTGCAGGTTCCCAGTTTCTGTCTCGGTATGTGTGTCGATGACAACGAACGTGTTGGCGGGCACACTGCACGCGATAGACTGTTGGATGAATTTCCTGCCCTCTGCTATTTCACGCTGTGCTGCAGGCTGACCCGATTTTTTTAACCAAGCATGCACAACGCGCGACTGGTTCAACAGTTAGAAGGGACCGTCTTTTACAAACAAGACGGCTCACATTTTCGTTTCGAAGGTGCTTAACGTCCAGCGTGAGTGAGTCCCGTATAAATGTATCTGTGTTTCCGGCGAGCTGGAGGATGACGAGCACCATGGGCCAGTTTAGCCTGGCGTGTTTGCGTTCCCCATATCCTAAGAAACCGTACTGCTATTGTCAGTTTTGGCGCACTTGATGAAGATACGCTTGCTTACTGCAGGGTTTGGTTTTGGCCTCGGAGACCTCTTCCACTCGGCCTGTTCACAATAGGGACAGAGGAAGGGAACCAGTTTAGACACGGTTGCAAACGCTATGCACCCCTTCCCGTCCAGCGAGTCTTGTTCGCACACAATCGCCCTACATTGAACACATTCGTGCATTTGCTTTCCGGTTCGACCGCCGCAAAAACTGCAATAGTATTTTTGGACCGATATGACCGCGGAGGAGAGTTCACCACTGGTGTCACTGCGTTCTTTCTTTCTCTCGTACGGAGATTGGTGCCGTTTTCCCTGCGGTGGTAGTTCTTTGGGCATGGGGAATTCGATATTCTTCGGATGTATATGTGCATTTTTGTTGACTTAGAACTTATGTAAGCCAATACTCGACTCGCCGAATGTTGTGACGGTCTTCGGATTAGTCACGAACGCGTTCGCCCACAAAACCATCTAGAATGGTGCTGTCCTCGAAATTAACTACGCCGTTGCTCTTGGGGGTCCTGAAATTAGCCCTGCAAGTCTCAGTGTGAACGGCTCAGAGATCGCTGCGAAGCGAAATTGGTGGGTTGCTGCACAAGAGGTCGTTCGTATCGCAACAGGAAATGGAATCGTTGTTTGTGGCAGCATTATTAGACAGGGTGATCAGAAATGTCCAAGGGGCATTTAGAATTTGTGAGTCTCTTCAAGAATCGCTTCAATCCTCCCAAGCATACGTCTTACTTCTCGTTCAACTTCGTGCAGGCGTAGGATTCATCGCGCTATGCTCCCCAAAGCAAGGACAGTGGTGCCAGCATTGTTCGATGAGCCCATTCAGACTACCAGCACGGAGGCCTCTTCTGCCACTCTACCCACACCCATCCTTCTGTAGGCTCTCAGGATAGTCCCTTCACTACATCAAACTCTACGCCATGCCTATGAGTATACTACGTCTGAAAGGCTACACCGTGACGGCGGATGCGTCGGCTCCTGCAATGTATACGGTGACCTCACTCATTACATTGATGTGCATCTAAAGGGTATGAAGCATGGGAGGAGCCTCCTCTTTCCGGTTAGCCTAGCGCCTTATGAGAAAACCTTAGCGAACAGACGCTATGCAGTCCTCCAGCGATTTTATGTTGATAAGGGAGATGGGCTACTCAAAGGGAGCGAAGTTAACCCAGCATATCCTCGCCGAACTCAGCCACACATTCGCTAAGCATAAACGGGACAAAGGTCGGAAAGGGATCTACCCTGCGTATACGGTGCGTTATTCACTTTCCTAGCTCTCCAGAGCTCCGTTGTGACCTCATTATGCGGACGCGGTTAGTCCAGTCAATGCTGTGAAGCTCGCACTTGCCCGTGGTAAATATAGCTGCTTCCTTCGTGTGCAATTCAAAGACAGAAAACACATGCGATCCGTCGACTGATCAGGGGTCAATGAGATGGGGAGATCATCGACCAGGATCTCATTGGGCAAGTCGTGGACTCCCTCGGTCTCTACGGCCGGACGAAACCAACGTCAAAACATTCTTTGACCTTTATAGGGAGTATTTGGAGCCACCTTTCCTCGCTGTGGCTGAAGGGTACCGTGAACAGGAATATCAAATGCTCATTGTTGAGAGAGGACACCTCGGAAACCTTTTTATTTGCCTCATCTCCGTTGAATTTACAAGGTATGCTCAGCATTCCTGTACGAGGCTCCCGAGGGGTACCAGAGGGTGTTTTAGTGCTGATCAAAGGCCCTTGTCCACTGAAAGGTGCAACGAGAAAAGTCGAATTCTGTCGCCGCTAGTGCTAATGGGATAGAGGGTGGTAGTTACTGGAACGACTAGGCACACAGAGGCAGTGACTAAGGGTGTGGTATTAAAGGGTCATCACGTATAAGAACTCTCTATCCGGCAGAGTAATCAGCGGAGGCCTACTACTTACATAATACTAGGAGTCCTAAGTATTTCATCGCCGTAATAGTTGGAACTGAGATGCCTACTATAATTTGTAACCTTTCAGGAGAATGACTCAGCTACGTGCACCCATACGAATGCCTTGTTTATGTACTCATCGCTGTAACATCCGTGTCTGACAGTACGGCCCACCTGCATAGTCGTAAGGGGGCGGTTCTCAGGGAAGAGAAGCAAACGCTCGTTCCCATCAAACTCCCTGCCAGTACGAATGTCAAACACGCGCCCTCTATACCTTTGCTGTACGCGCAAAGGTGCCTCTGTGAGTGCGAGGAATCTGACGGTCTTTATCGACGGCACGTCCAGCAAACCCGACTCGAGGTATGTAGCCGATTTCCGTGTCGCGGTTGTCCAAAGCTAATCAATACGCACGTAAGGTGCGAATGACTTCAAGTCATTCAGTCAACTCGAAACCTCAAGAGAAGACAAAGACCCTGAGCCCGAGCAGCCCCGACTCACATCTGCTCAGTCGTGTGGAAACAGAAATATATGGCTATCCTGATGTGGAATTCCAGCTGCTGGCACGGGAATGTGGAGACAAGCATTCAGAATGGATAAGAATGGATACGGGAGGTTAGCAGAGAACTACCGGGAAAGCGATCAGATATACTTGTTTGGTTTCTTCTTGTTTATTTCTGGCTTGAATACTAGATGGCGACAAGATACGCTTTCAGGACATTCTCAAAGTGCATATCGAGTGTGGGTACTTGCCGCTATAATCCTTGAGGCGAGAACCCTCACTTCTGCCGGTTGATGAATTTACACTTTTGAAAGGCCATTATGGTAAACGTGACGGAGCAAGAATGAAATGGTAAAGGAACAGAATGAGTAGTCCACAACCTTCGCTATTTTGCTCGCACCTCATCTCCACCAGACGGCAACAGGGCCAGTCACCCCGGGAAGAAGAGGTAGGAGCAAATCGAACAGTCCGTAACCTCTGTCATTTCGTATGGCCACACCTCCACGGGCATATTGCAACAGGGCTTACCGTCACTGTTGTTCTATCTACCCCGGTGTGAGAATTCATCTCGTGGGGGTCTTGTATGCTCAGTCCCTTCCTTATACCTTCCGTGGCACTGCCGGCTGACTTTGAGCGGGGATACGGCGTCTTCTGTGGATCTCATTGAGCAAGACGTCCACATCACACCCTCCGCATCGGCAACGTGTGTCACTTCCTTGGCTCTCGACGAACGCCGAGTCAAGTTCCTATAAGAGCACCTTTGAAGATGAACTCCAATCCACCCTCAATAGAAAACCCCGGATCTCGCGTCAACGACGTTAAAGACGTCTGGTTTGCTGGTCGTCATTATGATATGTACGTAATATACATCGATCTACGCAAAGGATAAGTTTGATGTATTATTGCTTTCAGCAGCGGTACTAGCCCTGGAAATACACCGACAGCAACAATCCTTATGTTCCTCGCACTGGCAACGTGTCGCTCTTATGGATGAAGCGGGAAGCCGCTGCCAATGGTCTGGTTTTCAAGCCAGTCGAGTTCCAAAGGGGGGATTTGTCGAGACCTTGCCTAACTGTCATCAAGTAGCATTCGGTAGCACAGGTGAACATGCACGGAGGCAATTCGCTTAGGTAGGTCAAGTTTTGTCGCTGATTGATGCTCATCTGCAGGTTGCACATGTTTGGTCCGCATTCAGTCATTCCAAACATATTCATTTTCTCCATTTAGTCCGGTGATCCGTATATGGCCCGTACCACTCTAGTGGATGGAGTTTCCACTCTGACCGTGCCACCGACAATCTCGGGTGGGCTAAGGGGAACTGAACCCCTGGGCGAAAGAACAACAACAAGTTCCCTGACACCATTGGATCTGCCAAATGCACCGAGGCCCCTCGAGAAGGTGTTGTCTCTTCTCGATTCTGGCAAGTTCCAAATTTATCAAACCATCGACGGCACCTGACGGCACGGATTATTACTCGTGAGACAATGGACAGACTCAACCAATATAGCTGAGCGAGGAAATCACAGGTAAACAATTCGATCTCCTTGAATTCGCTGACATCGGCTGTAAGCTATGGCCCGTCAATCTTGGTCTCCCAGAGGACTGCTCCCGCAGCCAACTCCTCCACTTCCGAGGATTAGTGAGGAAGGCGCGGTATTCATCACCATATTGAGTTCCCCGTGTCAGGCATATTTCCCTGCAACACTCGAAGTTCTACGATTTGCATCGAAAGAAGTTTGGACAACCGTCTGACTAACCTCTCTTAACGTACTTCTCCCTTTTGAATGAGGCGTTCTAATTGTCGGCTGAAGCCGCTCACCTATGGTACGGCGCACCTGATAGCGGAAGGTAGGCCTTTCACGTATCTGAAAACAAACGAGATGCTGACCTTTCCTTTTTCTTCCACAGGGACCACACGGTTGGTTTCAAGTAGGTTTCGACGATGTACGGGGACTCCGGCGTTCGACGTCAACATTTGAGGGCGGGAAGACGCGCGAGCGTGACTATCATAACTGCGGGCAACACTCTCGGAGGCAGTGTACGGGTCTTACGACAGAAACTGGCGGGGAAATTTTGGAGCCATGTGTGACGTCCGGCGACACCAATCCTTTCCGCTGCCGAGTCCCGGGAAATGATTTCAATACGTTCGGGTTGGGGCGCTGGGTCTTCGGTGGCCGGTAACTGATCCCCAGGGGCCTGCGTCGTTCGCTCGTGGGCCGTACATCGAGATGCCGAGATAACTGGGGATGAAAGTCGACGTGTAGTTCTGCACATGGTGTCTTCGAGGAGTTACTTTTAAGTCTCAGAGAGCCGATAGTTCCTGAGCGTGCCTTCCCGCTTCCCTGGACGCACGACTTGGAAGATGTTCGTTCTGCATGGGAATAGTGCCAATATTAGCGATCACAGGCTTACCCAGGCAGAGGAAAAAATGTACGTACCGCCTTTCAAATTTGGAAGCGACTTTAGTAACTCGTGCCGTAGGATTCAACCAGTGAGGGGCTCGGTCGACTGTGAAAGTGTTGTTGGGTTTCGTCCATTTTAGCCATTCTGCAGGTCTGAGCAGTTTTGGAGCGTGGTGTGGAGCGTTTCGTAATAGAGACCGCAGTTGCAGTTTGAATCCGTGGACTCTCTGAAAAGCATTAGGAAACATACAGCGAAGCGTGCCCCCACCGCAACTAAACTTTGAAGATCGGTGGAGAACAGCCATAGGGCTACAAGTTCGACCCATTTTCTATCGCTCCAAGTTCGGCGGAATATAGTCGACCAAATAACTTCGAGAGTCGCGCGGCTTATAAGCCCTCCAAGCGAGAAACAACCCAGTAGAGAAGGAATATGTTGCCTTCGCAGCATTAATCGTACTGCTCCACTTTGATCAAAGCAATTGGCCATACTATCATACGTCACCAAATGAATAATCACCAACAGATGCACAATCACATCCTCAGGTCGTATTTCTATAGATTTTAGCGATAAGACACTTGGAAGATCTAGAGCATAGTGTACTTGTATACAGAGAACCGTTGAAACAATGAAATCCGGGTTGTGTAAAGGGTAACGGACCGAAAGGTGGTCCGTGAGTAGCAAGAAATGGCCATGTACGGATATTAATGGCCAGATCTAAGGCGGTCTGGTGCGCGCTATGGTTCGCTTGGGTCACGTATTGTAGGTCCAGTGGAGGGTTTCTGAGATGCCCGGCTGCTCACGGAGGAGAGAACTGTGATGCTGTTCAACGGCGACCTAGAAGTGGAGGAGCGAATCGCTCACAAGTACTCGACGCTGTGCAGAAGAGCGCACGGGCTCACTTAGACTCAGTCCTTCAAGAACATTCCCGATTCAGCGGTCTATACAATTCTCGTGCGCGCCCATCCCGCGATATACTTGCAGCCAGCGATGCCGTCGGAACGTCTACACAAGGCACTACATCCATACAGACCATACCACAACCTTCTGACTTAGGTCTCCCCGGCTATCCTGCACCTCTGGACCCGGTGATTGCCACTTCAGCTTCCCTTGTACATCCCAACGACGCCTCAGCTTATCACGTTGCAAATGCGTCAGGTACAGCTCAGCGCACTTCTGCATGGTTTCATAACCAGTCAAGCCATCCGAGTTCGTCCAACGAACCTTATGCAGGAAACTCTTTCAATGGTGCTCGCCTGGTAACTTCCTCAGTGCAGACTTTTACATTCACACACGAGCAATATCCTTCATTTGGTCGCAATGATCAATGCTTGAGTTACTGCCAAGTAAATTATCCCCCCCACCAACATCCGAAGAAAACGAATTGTGAAGTTGAGTAGTTATTCGAGAAATAGTCGAATTTGTGCATATGGTGAGGTGTGATAGTTTGGGAGTTTATCGTTAAAAATGCATTTCCGACACACGTCAATCGAAGCCTAGGACATATCAAAAACGGTTGATTACCCTCGTGTTAGAATCCGTTCAGCCACGCAACGGTCACTTTTCTACCTTGGCACCGTCCGTTGTGATGCTTATTGAGGTGGGTGGTATAACAACTGCTTTCTCACCTACTTAACGCCATCTATATTGGAGAATATGCGTAGAACATCGCACAGCAAATCGAGAATTGTCATCCTGGAGAAGTCGGACGTTGGGTCAACGGGGCCAAGCAACTCCGATTCCCGCGTGTCTGTTTGCTTTACACTTCCTTTCTGGTTATCTGATTTCAAGCAGATACTGGGACTGGGTCGACCCAAAAGTAGACGTAGAGGGGATTCCCTCTTTATTCTACGCCGAGGAACTGACCATCTTGGGCACAATACAGAAGTCCGTGACCGTGCCAAATCCTCTTACACATTTCACGTTCCTTTACACTCCTCGCGACTTCAGTGACGACACAAGAGTGAGCGCAATTGGCGACGAGCGTTGTCCCTCTGACGCTCGGTGCTCTAAATCCTTAGGGCGGGGTTACCGCCTATTTTACCAAACGGGCGAATACGTACCGGTATACGTATTCCTCCCCAAACCAACCGGAAGAAATATTCAGGCACTCCAAGCGTCAGTCACACCCATCTCATCGTCGAATCCCCCTCATTGCATGGTATTATCAGGGCTCTCAAGCAAAATGCGGTCAATGCCAGGACGAGCACTGGGATGTTGTTCTCATTCCTGCTCAACGGAAACTCTGCCGTGATGTGATATTCTCCAATGAGCCTACTTTATCCATGTTGACTGATGAACTTAGCTACGGTGAATTTTCTAACACGCGGAACGCATCTCGCGAGGATGATGGTCACAACAACACTGGTTCCCGGAAGGGATACACAACACCATGCATAGAAAGCTTGTATGTTTGACTCGCTGACCAAGTGCGAAAGCTGACTCACGTGGATGCAGGGTGGCAATGGTCACACGGTTGGTGCTTTGCGTTTGAATCGGCAGTTGCTAACTCATCTGTCTACTCGTCAAGGCTTGGCTGACTACGTGAGTGCACGTGTCACATATTTTTGTGCGTTATTCAAGGCTAGGATGACAGACTGGATTTGACCCTATCTGGCTTCACTGTTGACGGAGCGGAACAGAAATGGACCTTAGTGAGTGTATCGATCTTCAACGAGTCTGTTGATTGACATTGCGACATGACTCCAGGCAAGAGGGACATACTCCGTTGTTTATAACCAAAAGGTCGAAGACGAAGGAGGATTTGGTTCCCTCGTCCCGTTCAGGCACTCAGACGGGAAGTATTGGACGAGGAAAGAAACCCGCTTCCACACTTTAGACGCGCATCCTAAACGTTGTGTCTTCTCCGGATCTGGTCACAAATGCTGACGCACTACTCCCAGATTATTCCTACGAGGAATTCTTTGGTATCAAAGTCGACAAGGCCCTGGCGAGCCTCGAAGAGCGTGAAGAAGCGCGTGAGAACCGGCAAGTATTATAATGTCGACCCCCAAAAAAGGACGTGTCGACCATCCATGCACCATCCTGGACGCACGTTCCTGTCCCTGTCCCTGCCGGGGCTTAGCTTCCCCCCAACTTTACGCCGACCAGGACTTTCCGCATCTTCAAGGTCCTCGTCCAGCTCTCCAAACATGCCATCAACACCTCATACGACTTCAAACCTGTATTACAAGCATGAACTACTTTACAGCGTCACCGTTTCTGTGCGTGAAGACAAATCCCTGTGCAAAGCGTGTGCGGATCGCCGCGAGGCAGACTCGATCGTGCGCGGGGTGATCACGATTCCGTCACACATCATCAACGGCAACATCGTTCACAGTAACGTCCCGCAGTCCAAGAGGATGGACGAGACCGTGGGCCTCACTGCACAGGCGTTTTCGGGTACACTCGTGCGCGTGAATGGCCACACGATCGCGTCCGCGCAAGGCAGTGCGGCGACGTCCCCCATCCAAGCGGTCTTCCAGTAGCACATCAGATGTGCTTGTTGAGGTACTAGAGCTTAGCAGGCTCCAGGAATTGTCGACGATGCGTCGAGGACAAGAGATCAGACTATTGGCAAATTGAAAATATATTGCAATCGAGCTGAGGTTGACATGCTCGAGACGTACGTGTTCGATGAGTTCTGGCAGCGTTAGGATAGCTGTGCTTTCGGAGATGCAGGAACCCTGCCTGCATATAAATACAGAATTCCAAAAAAATAGGCTGCAGGCACTGGCGAGATGGATTCAACATCTCCCAGTGCCAGTTGCATTCGTAAAGGAACCACCTGGCGGCAGTCAAAGGTCCAGCAGGCCAGGGTCGGCCCCTCTGGAGAATTTGATAAAGCAACATGTCTCCTGAGGAGATCATACGCCCACCAGATGGCGGGACGGTTGCTTTCCCTCAGACTGGGATGGGAATGTTCTAAATGGTAAGCCCACCTGGCGGCGGAGCAGATACCAGTTTAGAACGATACTTTCAGCGTCGTAAACGAAAACCCTCTTGCATACGCAAGAAGGTGGAGGTGGCAGCGCACAACCCAAACTCTTGGGTCTAACCGCTCACATGACAGCGAAGCGAGCACTAGATAGGAAAGTCGAGGCGTGGTCACCTTGCTTGACAAGGTTTCTGTCGCCCCCATAATTCGTGAGAACGCATCCGTTGGAATTTTCTTCCTTTTATGTACCCGTCGGATTTTTCTTCCTGTTATGTGCTGGTGATGGTATACTTCTAAGTACGTGCTACTATCTCTGAAGTTGATTCCTGCCTGCACCACCCCATTTTTTGCCTCCATTCTCTTGTGTTTCTATCCAGCTTTTCTATCCTTTCATCCTCGGCCAGCAAGTCTGGAGAATGCGAGACCTGGAATGGCTTATCGTCGAAGTCGCGCAACAGTCTTATGGTAGCTCTCCCTGAACTACTAGGACAATGCGACGTAGAGATTGAAGAGGCTCAATCCACCTGTCGGGGGTGTGACGATGTCGACGGCCACGTGAGGAATGGTCTGGCCTTGAGATCGATAGTCTGTAAATCCGTATGCAGCAGTCATTGGGTACTGACGCCGTCGCACAGTGCTCTTGTACTCTTTCCTTTCGGATGAGGTAAGCCTTATCTGGAACAATTTGATCATCGGTTCCACAGGAATCACTGATTCTCCCAGACCCTCTAAGACAGTCGCTCGAGTGCGACTCAGCTTCACCAAGATGTAAAGGGGAAGGTACTTCAATGGTATGATGTTTTCGTCGATTAGCGGAGGCTCGTCTGGATGTAGGACGATGTCGACGATTGTCCCGCGTGCTCTATTGGTAATGTCCAAGTCCGTCTGCACGTTGGATGTCCATTCAATCGCCACTGCTCATCTCCTGCCTCCACCACATCATTTCAAACCTAATCGCTCGCCTCACACTTCAACCACGTCCTTTCGAGCCCGACCGCTCGTCTCCCACCTCCACCATATTCTCTCGAGCCCGATCGCTCGTCTCCGACCCAACCATGTCCTTTTGGGCCCGACCGCTCGTCTTCCACCCTCCACCAGGTCTTTTCGGGGCCGATCGCTCGTCTCTGATCCAACCGTATCCGTTCGAACACAACCGCTCGTCTCCCGCATCCACTAGGCCCCTTCATTCCCAGCCGCCTGCTTCCCGCCCAACCACGTCGATTTGAGCGCGACTGCTCGTGTCCCACCTCCGTTGCATCCTCTCGAGCCCGATCGCTCATCTCCCACCTCCACCAGGTTATTTCGGGCCCGGCCGCTTGCCTTCCACCCAACATTGTCAATTCGAGCGCAACCGCTCGTGTCCCACCCTCTCCCAACTCTTTTCGGGCCCGATCGCCCGTCTCCGACCCAACCGTGTCCATTCGAGCGCAACCGCTCGTCTCCCACCCTCCACCAGGTTTTTTCAGGCCCGATCAACTGTCTCCGACCCAACCGTGTCCATTCGAGCGCAACCGCTCGTCTCCCGCATCCACCAGGCCCTTTCGAGCCCGGCTGCTTGCCTCCCTCCCAACCACGTCCTTTCGAGCGCAACCGCTCGTGTCTCACCCTCTCCCAACTCTTTTCGGGCCCGATCGCCCGTCTCCGACCCAACCGTGTCCATTCGGGCACAACCACTCGTCTCCCGCTTCCACCAGGCCCGCTTGCCTCCCACCCACCCATGTCCATTCGAGCGCAACCGCTCGTATCTCACCTTCACCACGTCCTATCGAACCCGATCACTCGTCTCCGGCCCAACCGTGTCCATTCGAGCGCAATTGCTCGCGCGTCCCTCCTTCACCACGTCCTGTCGAGCCCGATCGCTCGTCCAGCTGCTTATAGGCGCTGTCTCGAAAATGCTCTGGTTGAGTTACATTTCAATCTTTCCCATTGGTCCATCACGGGAAAAGAAGGGCTGCCAGGGAATGACGTTTTTACTGCAGATGTTCATCTGATTCGAGTGATTGCTCCACCTCGTTGTAGTGCTGTAGCCTCTCCAAGGGAGCGTCAGATTAGTCTATTTATTGACCCTTCTTCCCCTGCTGGCAAGAAAGTTCGTCGTGACTAACTTCAATACTAGATGATCTTGCCCACATTACTTCGTGTCCATCCTAGCCCAGATACCCCTGATCCTTCTTTCCCTGCTGCCAAGAAAGTTTGTAGTGATTAGCTTTGATACTAGATGATCTCGCCCACATTACTTCATGTCTATTTGTTAGTACTTTCCTTCACTGTTCTGCTCACACTACATTTACTAGGGACTTTTTAAGAGCTTGTTTGCAACCATATGATAGCAATTGTGTTGTGTATCATATACCTATTTGAACCAATGGACAGTTGTGTTCTCCGTTCGTGAATGCAAGCCTCTCCCCATCTACAAGCAAGGTTTCCGCCGCCGGCAGGCGGCATTTACGTGTTGGTGAAATACACTTAAATAGACATCTCTCATATTTTTCCCACGATGTTTTTGGGCGGCCAAATTTTTAGATTTTTTGAACAAAATACTGTAGTCTAATTTATGGGTTAAGGACTGCCTCAATTGCCATCATAGCACGTTGTGACACCTGTCGGTGCTGTTTCCGTTTGCGTACAGCCCACCCTGCAGCTTTTCCTGAAAGTCCCAATCAGTAAGCACTCAAAAAGCAATATGACCGTTTTGTAGATTTTCGGGTGCGCTGATTTCATTCCGGACCAGGTGAGAGATGGACAATTAATTTTTGAACATTCAATACTCACACTTTTTTTCTGCTGCCCGTCTCTGCTGCTGTCTTCGCAGCCTATCAGGGATCCAATCTGGATCATGACCGCCTTCCCTCTCCACCATCTCGGCAGGTTTCCTTCCCAACTCTTCATCTTGCAAGATCCCCAACTCAATCTCCTCGCCCATGTCTGAGTCAGACATGTCTGCATGATTCATCCATAGTTTCGCCGAGAATTGCATCTCAGGCTTGACCACGGAGCCCAGAGATGTTATGTGGTCTTTTTTTTGGTCAACCACGCGGCATTGTGACTGTTGGGGGGGAGTAAGTCTCTTTTTTTTTTTGACATCCACATTGACAACCAGTCTCCATTCTTGCAGACCATTTCCCGCTCAGTGAAAGGGATCGATTGCACATATTTTCGGGATTTTAGCTATTTCTTTAGGGGTTCGGCCAAATTTTGATGGGTCAGGGGTATCATAGGTACATTTTTGAGTAATCTGCTCGTAGAATCGTGTCATACAGACCCCAAATATGCAGTCTATACCCTATTTAGCTAGTACGAATAAGTGTGGCGGTCAGGAAAAATCACACTTTTGAATTAGCTATGTTTGCTTGTCCCCAACTGTATAACAACCGTAGATACCTGATAGAAATAGGTGTGAGTTGATGCACTCTCTGAAATAGCGATGAAGGATCGCTCCTTATTTGGGTTACATTTCTCTTTGCCCTCCCGATATAAACACGCATGCCTTGCACAGGACTCGAACGCAACGTCAGAGGGGGTGTACCTGAATACGACTTAGCACACCAACTAACAAAGTGATGGTCCTTACTGTACTGAATCTGGAGAGCATGTTCTAGACTTCTCCTATCCTCAAGAAGAGCACCCACGAGTTGTGTAAACCTGCCAGTTTTCCTGAAAATCTAAAGGGTAGATGGTACCACCATCCCCACAACCACTACGTGACGAGCTCGGCTCACCCTGGTCGGATAGTCCTCTTAGATATTCCATACGCAGCACTGGAAAACTTCTGTCCGCTTTGAGGAGAGTCACCTTCAGCACACTCACCATGCAAAGAGGCTTGAAACTCGACATCCTCCAACGCCAGAGTGATGCGCATAGATAGATCATGAAGGTTGGTGATCTTCGACAGGAGGGTATCGACACTAGACCGCTCTTCGCCGCGAACACTGCCTTGCTCCCAGTGCTCCGCCGTTTTCTCATATCGGATTCTATTCCGTACGGTAATCCAAACCTGAATAATCCGGTTGATTTCAGTGAGGTCTCTGGGTTCTCCTTTGCAAGACAGAAAACGCTGGACGATACGGCATGCGTTTGCGGAGTCTTGCAATGAAGGTATGATGTCATCCCGGAGATCTGGCCTAGGGTAGAAAAATGCAAGCAGCGACTGTCACGCTTCAATTTCCCTTCGTGATGTACTTGGCGAGCCTGAGGAAGAAAACTGTTGAAATGGTGCGGACCGGAGAAACGTAGCGACAAGAGACAAATGTAATCTACGAGACAACGAACGCATTCCGCTGCTGGTCACTGTTTGGTGATATTCAAAGTGGCCCTCATCTTCGAGGGGCTACCTCATTGGACGAAGTGGCTGACCTTTCAGCTGCAGCGCAAGGACGATTTCCCGCGGATTAGTGTGTGATGTCGTCTTTGGGCCCTTCCAACGGTATCTTCTTGGTAAAAAAACTCCCCTATTGAGAAATTATTTTCCAAGGGATTTAAAAAAAGATTCGTCGATTGGGGTACTAGGAGTGAAGACGCGCACCGCGCGACGGTCGAACTCGTGTTTCTGACCGTTTGTGTAGTGCTGAAACTCCTCGCACATGGCCACGAATAGGTTGTGCTGCTGGACGAATACCTCGAGATACTTGTCAAGGTGCACGATTGGACAGCCACACGCGGGACATCCTGCTTGCCCCACACAGGGGAAGTTAATTTGATGCCCAGTAGACGCGCGACTTCATTGGCCTGGTCAGAGCAAGACTAGGAAACGCGTGTAAACGAGAAGCAGGCGTGTCACTGGTGGCTCGTACCTCGGAATTGGCCTACGCGCGTGGAATGAATGCGATGAGGCAACCTGGAATAGTTTGTCAAGATCCCGATGGCAAGGGAGTTGCGCGGTTGCTTTGGCGAGACGACTACGTCTGAGACAAGCGTTTTGGGCTTGTGATCATGCCTGGGGCGCGTCGAGACTGGTGGCAGGCTAGCGCTAGGTATATCGTAGGGGTGTTTCGGGAGTGCTGAAAAGGGTTTTGTCGTTATTGCGGGACTTGGGGCTGCTGCAACCCCAGAACCAACCACCTTCATCCCCTGACTTCGGGCCTCTCCCCACCCAGCATCATCAACACTTGCCACTTCCCCTCAGCTTGGCCAGGATCTTCGTATGCCACCCTCATACTATCCTCAACCGATTCAACCTCGCCAATCCTGAACCCTTCGATCAGGCTCACATCGAGCTCCAGCTGGGCTGGTAGCAGTGGGTGAATGACGGGATGCGGGCGCGATATCATTTTCGTGGGACTTATCCCGAGAGGAGACCTAAGCAGTATCTGTGCACGAGTATACGCCCGCAGCAGACGTGATAAAGGTGAAGCTGAAGGCTACCCGCTTACCGTTCTTGGCACCTACGACATCCACATCGCACATCGTCTCGTCGCGGTCTTCCTCTGCGATAGTCCATTTTCAGAGAAATGTTGTGAGCCTTTCGTGCAGCACCTTCATAAATGCGTCCGTGTCTAACAGGTGTGCAAGTGAGGAAAGGGTCCAATGCGTTCGGGAGAGAATTTGAGGGAAGGGGTGTTATTAGAGAAGGAGACGTCGGGGAGGGTACTTTGGCTTGCGAGCTTGGGATTGGACGTCGGCATTAGCTTGGACTCTTGTGAATCTGAATCGTGCATCAGGAATCTCGGTTTACCAGACGATCGGTCGCGCGGGGGTCATCTTGGCTCCAAAGACTTCTGGCAGTGGTGTCGCGTGTTAGCTTCTCGATCTTGAGGGACCATGTCTTGGAGGAGGGCTGCGTTCTAGACGAACATTGGCTGGTTGGTGTAATTACTTAGGAAAAGGGAGGTCACGAACGTAGAAAACAAGGAAATGAATTGTGAATGACATTACCGTTGGTGATGCCCCTCATGTGATAGTGCACAATGGACAAATGAATTCCTTCCGTTCAATAGGTTCTGGACGATTCCATGTCGCATGCGAACGCTGTCGTTGATAGACAGACGCATTGTACTCCTGGAAACACTCCACGCGCATGGTGTGCCCACGCATAGGTGCGTGCAACCCAAACGCGTATACAAGGCCGGGAATCCGTCAAAGCCGAGTGCAAACTGGGCGACCACTTCGTGATGGCTCCCGTCCACAGACGGAAACGCCGACTGCTGGTGACGACAGTGTTCGGGTCAGGGAGGACAAGAGACGTCAGGAGGATAAACGTGTCTTGGTTTTAGATTAGTTCGCGAAGCACGAAATTGGGGTAGTGCAACGATTGACCGCGTATCTGAAAGCCATTGCAGACCCAGAGTCCAGTGAATCTGGGCGACCGTCGCAAAAACCATAAGACAAGCTGAAACCTAAGCAAGCACAAGGATACAGTAGGGTGACGCTCACCTCACAAAGGAAAGTCGATGATGCGAGGATGGCGTATTTGGTTGCGATTTGCATGAAGAGGTCACGCACGCTCGCATGACGCCAGCTCGACCTAATGCCTCTTGCAAATGGACGTCGATATTTTTCAACAGCTCCGCCAAAAATCAGTGCAACGAGCGGTGAAAGCTAACCCAGCCCTCCCGGACGTCAAAATCCAAGATCAGACATTTGGCGTCGCCGAAGAGACATCGCAGTACGTCGGCTTTGAAAACTCCCTCTCGTCTAGCTTGGCGTTTACCAATGTGCACACCGCAAGGATTTCTGTTATGACATTCGAGATGGTGTTAATGAACTACGAGCGTGTCGCGCAGCTGAATGCCTCTCCATACGCCTTGATGGCGCACGATAGGAAAGGCGCGACGTTGACGATACTGATCCAAGCGTCTGTCTTGTACTCTGCAAGGCTGATCGCCACGCATTTGTTCATATGGACGCGCATAAATTATGGGCACACCTCTGCAAACTTGTGAATGAAGGAGGGGTTCCTGGCGGTGAGCTATTGGACAGGTTCATTGCGGCAGAGGCACCAAACGTCGCTAAAGATGGGCATGAACCGCTTGGATTTGAATGGAAAACTCTCTACGTTCCATTCCGCAACCACGGAAGCACTTGCTGGAGTGTGAACGTGCATTTGTTGACGGTTTAGTTCGTGGAGGTGTCGATGTCAATGTTGAGAAAATGCGTGACAAGACCACGGCAGCCTACGATGTGACTTGCGACAGACGGTGTGGTGAAAAGCCGGAAGGCAGCGAAGTGACTCCCTGGAGGTAGTGTTAGCCGCTGAAAACGTTTCACTAAAGAGATCCAAACCTACGGTAAGCTTGTGAAGCCGGATTGCGCGCTCACAACTACTGGAGTGGAATCGGAAAACGACTTACCGCTGGAGGAAGGAGTGCAATTTAGAAACAACGGTCACTGGCCTTTATAACATCGACCTCGGAGCAGCGTATATGCGTTCCACCCTTGCTCCACCCCTTTCTTGCCAACATGGTTTGCCATACCAAGGACCGTCGAGCTGACGAGGAAATCTTTAGGGAACGACTCTCTGCTACCGAGGAACGGCAAGCGTGGGTTTCATCGCCCACATGCAGAGTCTGAGGTTCAACGAAAAGGGTTGTCCGCGCCTACCCAACAAGTGCACAGCCCCGTCCGTGGGCTCTGGAGCAAGTTCGTGTCGAAATCAGAGGATTAGGAAATCGGAGCTCTGGGACCTGACATCGCGCCGAGGATGGAGACGCCCTCAGCGGGTACGTTCGTCTTATCATGACTCCCACCTGCCTTTGTTGATTCCGAGTCGATCGTTAGCTCTTCTCCGGGGTTTTGTTCGTTTCCTCGCGCTCACGCTGCAAGGCCACCTGTCCTAGTCCCCCACCGCCGGTAGCATCTCAAGCTACTTGTGGACACATACAATACGGACGCCCAACACTTCCGGACCAATAGAATGCGCTTGCAGATGAGCGCGTTAACCTTATTATTTTCCATTCGTCAGAGCGTATCGGGGCTATTGTCGAGTCCAATTTCTATCATGGCTCGAACGAGTATCTCAAGTGGAAGGACGTCGAGGTCGCGGTGTTTTCAGACAAAGACACGCCGTAAAAGTCGATCATTGGAATGAGAGTCACCGCCCGTCTGCTCAGGGGAGGGCGCGACGTTGAATCATTCTTCAAGACCTTCTTTCTCTTCCCCGAATAGAGCGTGAGCCGCCCCTACTGCCCCGTAGCGCCTTTATTGGCCTTGGGGCTTCTTGATCCAGTATCGGAGGAGATCGGAGGCCGTGAGGATATCGTCGCTCCCAGAGCAAATCCAACCTCCGTCTATACCCTTCGAGCGAACGAATCCAGGCGCGACCTCCCCGTGTTTAGAAGGGAGGAAAAGTCAAGTTCGGGGTGGTCCGCATCTGAGGACAGGGCCATGAACTACGGGGCCGCGTATCGTCATCTGCGGTATTTCAGCCGTCTTAGCGGTTTCACGGTTGAGTGCGGTGTGTCGTCGACGTCAACAAACTAATCAAAGTCTTTAGTGGATGTTCGGACGTACGACATTCGTCGCGGGACATCTAACGTTGTCACAAACGACACCTCTATTAGTGCAGAGCAACACGAGAAGCTCACGGCGCATGCCGCCCAGTCAAGGACCTATCAGGTGTGGTGACTTGCGACCCCGCCGTAGCCAGGGATTAAACGAACATGCGACCCCACAGCGCAACTATGAAAGTACGGCAGTCCGGGTGCACATACAGGGCGCGCTATCAGGTGCTCAGGACCAACAGCGTCTTGAATTCATCGCGGTGAGCTTGTCAGCGATGTGTGGCCCCGGTCACTCAGCAGCTTCTAGATGGTGGAGAGCATGTCTAAGGGGGAAGACCCCGGCGCCCCCACAAAACCCGGACTCGCTGAGGTGGTGGAGATGTATGCAGATCCCAGCCTTGCTGCGATCCGTGAAAAGAAAAAGAAGGTGCGGACACGCAGATCTCTTGCCGCGAATATAGCTCAAGGTGTCGTACATTGTCGCAGAGTGCAAAAGGTTTGCTTTCTGAAAAGAGGCCAACGACCCAGAGATTGAACTTGCAATCGACGATTTGTGTGCACATGCAAAAGCCCTAACGAAACAACACGGCGTGATCTTCACTCGAGAGTTCAGGTTCCTCCACAGCTGGTCGAGGGCTCAATACTAGACCTAGGCATCATCACGCAAGTTTGGCGGTGAAGTGAAAGCGTTCAACATTGTGCCGCACTTGCATTGGCAGAACGTCTGCGAAGACTCGCCAAAGTGATGCGCATGTTCAGGACGGCAAAGACCGAGCTCGAAGAACACGAAGACGAAAGCCAACGGAGTCGCCAGTGAAGAGGAGTTGAAAATGAAGCAAGGCGACGCGTACCAGAGTTTCAAGTTATCGTAGTGTTTTCGCAGCAGTCTTCAGCTTCTTCAAACACAACCAAGCATGCATTGCTGAGCGAAGTCTTTGAGAGGCTTCCCTGGGTCTATCAAGAATGCTTGCCGGATGTCGCCGCTGAACCCAGGTTCGAAGATGGAAAGCTGGTTTTGAATCTCGTCGAGGCATCTCTAGCTCTGCTTTCAGACAACCACGTGGCTGGCGCAACTACAATGGGAAGGGAAGACCAACCGATGGAAGCTTCTGTGGCATGGTGGCAGCGACCAGTTCGCCTGGTCTGGCGAGGTCAGTGAGTGAGACTATTTTAAGGTGTCATCGTTTGATATAGCTGCCCCGTCTCCAGCCTTTTCACCTCGTGCATACTGTCGTGTCCTCTTTCAGACGCTCTGCAACAACCGTGTCTGAGCTCTACGTTCAACATTGAAGACACTCGCAGCACGTTCTATCCGAGAGTGTGCTATTCCAAGAGGACTCAAACGAAGTGGAGATGAGGCTTTCTGCGATGCCCTTCTGTTTCGTACGTAGAGGACAGGGTACTGAAGCACCTGATGGTGTGCCTCTTACAGACAAGGCCAATGCCGTCGTATCCTTCCTAGACAGCTGTGCTCAGCGCTGTCTCAAGACAACATACTGTTATATGGAGGCCGCGGCTGCCCTTGCGCAGTCCTCTTCTGCGCCAGATATCCATTGAGGAGAGTTGTTTGCCAGTCCTTTATTCACGGTGGTAGTGGAGCAGGTCACCGCAGAAGTGAACGGGCAATTGGTGACGCCGTCTGGTGCACTGGTTGTCTTCACCTTCATCTGGCAACTGCTGGTCATGCTTGCAGCTAAGCAAGATGGTGCCGAGTGCTGCAACCTCCTTGCAGTGCTCGATCAACTAGATAGCAGTTTCACTGCCGAATATCCTTTCTCGGATCAGCCAAGTATCTGCTTTGGTATAAGATGGGAAATGTCTATTGCGCGGGCCTGTCTTCGTCACCTCTGGGACGGTAACTGCAGTTGTGGTATTGAGGGGCCCAGTGAGAAGACTGTTGCGACCTTCCTCGATTGTATTGAACAAACCTCCGTCCGTGAGTTTTATTCGCTGATATCCAAGGCCATCGGCCAATGCACATCGCCACAATCGCATACATAGCTCCGTCGGAAGGTGCTCGCACGGTGAGTGCATTCGAGTTGGCGGATTGGCTTCGTCTAGTAGATGCCAAGCCCTCTTCAGCCAACATCTCACGTCTAGCATCTATCGTTCAGCGGTTCTACGGGCCCGCACTACGGGCTCTAGTGGTCTTCCTTCATCCCTCCGACGGGCACCTCTGGAACGCAGAAAATTTCAAGCTTTTATCTGAATTGTAAGTGGGTCTTGATTGCTTTTCCGCGACTGCTTTGTCAATGCCATCGGAAAGGCTACCAGTAGACCGTCCCTTTGGCCAGATATACTTCTACTACGATCGTCTGCAGTTCCAGGACCGACATGCGCGCGGTATACTTTTGACAACGCCCTATTCGCACCCGGTGGCTTTGTGTCATCTCGAGAACGCGATCTGTCTTACCACCCGTGATATCGCTGTCTCAGCAGGTCGCCGTGGCTTCACGGCCGTGCTACCTTCGCTCTTGTCCGACGTACTGGCGAGGGCGAGAGAGCACCTGGGCGAGAAAGACCTACGATGACTAAGGGCACTTGTTATCCGATCTGATGCCGTCCAAGGGCTTTGTATATCCTAGGATCTCGCGGCCGAAGGTCAAGAAGGTGAATGCTGTGCTCATTTGTGGTTCACCTTACCCATAACCTGTTTTTCAGGGATCCGGGGGTTCGTTACAGCACCATTTAACCCTACTGACGTCGAGGACCGGACGCTATTGCCATATATCGGCGCTTGTTGGGCAGAAACGATGACGGAGTCGTATTCATCGAGTCGGTTTGACAAAGTAAGCGCGTCATTTTTAGTACCGGTTCCAGAAGTGAATGTAATACAAGCTCAAGCATGTGCAGACTTGGGTTAAGTTCACGAGCACCGAAGAGTTACTCGCCGGGGTCGATCTGATCCAAACCAACTTGGGACAACAAAATACGACGGTGCGTGACGCATTAGAGGACATTCTCGGACCATTCAATATAAGACACCGCAAGGTTCAATTTCAAAAACCTCAGCGTCAAAGATCTTGGAATTGCAGACCGTACTACCTGGGTCTACGTTGCTCAAGGGCATGCTCTCAACGGCCCTTGTGTTTCAACTTCCTTCAGGTTTCGGCGGACGTGTTTCCTTTGCCGAAGGACAACTGCGTTCCGCCATTCTCTCAGGAGCAGAACGCCCCTCTGTCCCTCTCAGTTGGCTTATTTTATCATTTTCTTGAAACATGGACTCCGTCCACTGGAAACACCACCGTCGCTTTGTTGTACTCAAACTCCGCTTCTGTACAAGCATACGCGACTTGGCGAAATACTAGCAAACGACGGTCTCGATTGGATATGCAAGCATTCGCTCCTGTCCTCGCGGCCTTCCTCGACTGTATTATGTTAGCCAACGGGGAACTGTCGTCACTTCGCCCAGCATCTCAAGTGTATACATAGGATCGTGGGGCTTTCAGGAACTCAAGGAGCTCGACTGGCGTCCGCGTTCGAAGAGAGCATACAGGCTGCACCCGTCATGGATCTCGCGTTCGAAGTGACGTTTCTTGCGCACAATATTTTCGGGGTCTCTGGATGTGGTGACCTTACGACGTGGATCGTAGATCTCGCATTGCAATGGGCTGTTCGACACCTTTCCAATGACGTTCAGGACTCGAACATGGCCCCGGAAAATCTCAGTGGGTCATTGAAAAACTCGCTGAGTTTCTCACCCATTGACCGCTGCACGTAGAGCATATTGCAACCCAACGAGAATAACTCAGATCGCATTTGGTAGAGCTGCTGCCGACCACTTTGGTTCGACGGCATCTCTCAGGTGTGAGCATGGTGACATCACTATGCTGTTGGAAAACAAAGCGCCACTTAAAGTGGGCCAGAATGTCGGTCGCCGTTCACATTGTTTCTCCACCTTTGCAGCCTGTTGCCGTCAACAGACTGCTGCAGAACATCCTTCAGCATCAACACTCCGTCGCGGTCTGCGGTAAGCATGGCAGTTTATCTCAAAGGAATCAAGTTGCGCTCTTGCTATAGAGAGCAGCGAGTGCAGTCTTATCCTCATTTTACTTTGGCCTTCGCGTATCACTGTCGGTGTAGGAAATTATAGCCGTCCATCATCAGCTAGTCTAGCAAAGGAAGAGCGGCCGCAAGGTGAGGTCCCGTAGGTGGTGTTGTACGTGACGAGAAAATATACGTTGACTTTGATGGCGTCGTGATCCAGGGGCATGTCAGAAGGAAATGCACGTATCCTGAGACAAAGTTCGCCCAAGGGAAAGGTATTTTCATCAAGGCAATTGGTGTGCGGCGATGAAGAGGGAGAAAAATGGTAAGCGAGTACCTGACGTAGTATAAGCGGACGGACAAACCTTCAGCCATTTGCAATATGTGCATGCTCCGACCAGCCTTGTTCACCGCCACCATCCTCAACAGATCCCCCCATCCTCACCCGCACACTCCCATCCCCTTCGGGAGAGCCTTTTATACATAACAAGCATGCATACACCGCGCACTCCGAAACCCGTTCCCAACAGAGTTCTCCACCAAGCAAGGTTCACCCCTCGAGGCGAGGTTCAACATCGAGGAGCGATGACGCAAGCGCCAGGCATTCGGTGCCCCGTTTGGTTTGGATCCATCCGACCTCATAGAAATCGCCACGAAAGACAAGGTCGATGAGTTTGTGCCACGCGTGCACAAGGCAGACGAGGTCAGCGATCTCAAAAACCTCAACAGGACAGGTCAGCGTAATCCCTACCTTTGCATGAAGGGCGGGAGCGGACAATATTTTTGGTTATCCCGTTTGATAGTCCGTTTTTGATTTTGCGCTTTCGTTGTTTGATCTTGTGCTTTCGTTTTGATCTTTCGCTTTCGTTTTCGGTCTTTCGTTTTCGTTTCCAACCTTTCACTTTCGTTATGTTATTTTTTGCTACGGTATGTTTTTTTTGTCACTAATATGATGTTATTCTCATATGATTTGTAGTCTGATAATCCACCAACTGCGCGTTCCAACTGTACCCTCTGTAATCGATCATATTTCATGCACGTCATACCCAACGACCAAATCAATTCCAATTCCGATCTTGCTCCATCGACTCCAAATGCGCATGTCCTTTTGTCAACTAGTACAGCCAGCACCCAAGTTGCCAATAATAGATTGTTGTCGAATGGCAACCCCCTTCTTTCTCCCCTCACAGCGTCCGGAGGTTCATCCACAGGCTCCTTGCAAGCCTACCTTCACTCAATCGACTCTCCATTGCCATCTACGTCGGCTGCGACCTTGCCTCCATTAACACAACAGCATGCCCCAGCTTTCTCCCCTTGGAATCCCCCTGCTCCTCCCCCAGCTGGCTCAACCAACGATCGTCGTGTCTATCGTGCCACTACCACAGCTCGTGGTGTCGCAGCTTCTCCTTTCCAGCCTTCAGCCATGATTCTTGGACAACGTCGCCGTGGCTCTGTGCAACGCATCCAGCAACGCCAGTCTACATCATCCTCTCGCCTTCCAAAGGGTTTTTCCGCTCGCAAATATGTGGTCGTAATCCATCCAGAACCTGTGAGTCGCAATTGCATAAGTTAGCTGTTTCGTGCTTATACAAGATTATACAGGCATATGGGTCAATCTCCACACAAAGTGGAAAGGCATTCAGTGTCCTAAGAGCACCGACTTCAGACAAGATACCTGGCTTTCTTGACCAAGCCATTGAACTGAAGCTCGTGTTCACATTCGATTGTTATGCCGAAGACGATGCCTTGGCAGGACAACAATTTAATGCAGCGATACAGTCACACTTTTCACACTTCGGTTTCAAGTTTGGAGCCGATGCAGTTGATCTTCCCAGATCCTTGACTCGTTCCATTCCCTCGGCAAGTTCAAGCTCCGTAGTCGACAGCAATCCATTTCCATCCTCTTCCCAAGCTAATTTCGAGTGGAATTTTCTCATGTCTCCTAAGGGTCAGCGCGTGGGATCATCCCTTGGTGCCAGATTGACCCCTTCCTCCCCATCGGCACAGGAGATAACCTTCATTAAAGTTGACAAGATTGGTGAACGCCTTCCTCGTCCTCCTGAACCATACCAAGAACATCTGCTACTTTTTATCTGTGGGTCCTTTGATCATTTTCTGAGACGCATCCTGACCTTTGTGGATTTTCTAGTGCCAACTCGTTCCAATCTCGTTGTTGGTCCCTTGGCAGGACAGCCTGGTGACAGCCACACATGCCTTGCTATGCACCTTTGGAACGGATTTACGCGGTCAGCTCTCAATGAAGTGCAAGGAACCATCCAGTGCAGTGACGAGTGTTTCCAAGACATGGTACGCTATCAAACCCTTGTTCCGCTTCTTGAACTTGACCTGTCAATACTGGTTTTTAGGCCTTCCCAGTTCCTGTTTTCGGGCCAGAACCTACTACTCCAGGTCTCCCCCAGGAACTTTCACCATCTCTTGCAGACTTGCTTTCTAGAGCGTCTAGGTCTCGCACACCACTCCCAGACTCTCCATCATTTTCACCACTCATCGCATTATCCCAGCTGCCATCTCGACCATCACCATCCGAAATCATTGTTCAACGAGCAGAACCAGAGCTCCAGGTGGTGTCAGTATCTGCGGCACTCCATGAATGGCGTCAACAAGTTGACAATTCCATCACCATGGCAACCGCGCCATTTACGCCAGAAGATACCCTGGTCAGAATCATCGCAGAGACTCCCGGTGACGCTGCTCAAGGATTCTTTGACTCATGTATGAGTTGGTGTGCATCAGCGCTTGGCTTTGGTGTGTCCGATGACATGCACTCACCCCCCCTTCCCTCCCGAACCATCCTTCAAAACTGCAATCCGACAACAATCAGCTTCAACAACGTTCGTGTTAGCATGTGAGTAGTCACATGATGTGATCTATTGTGCTTTCATATTGATGGTTATCTTGCATTAGCGGAGATGGTGTCGGTGATGGGCCCCAGCGGTCTTTTTGGGCTGCGCTCATGGACCTTATCACGAAGCAGTCCAATCACTGGCAACAAGTTGGAGAAGATGGTTATTACGTCCCTGTCATCACTGCTCTTCCACCTAGCGATGAAGATTTGCAAGCTTTCAGAGCATATGGCTTAGTCCTTCGCACTGGGTTCATTTGGGGCATGGATTTACTACCCATTTCACCTGCGCTGATATGTTACCTCATTTCAAACTATGCGACAGCCACCAGCCCCACCTTTCTCAGGGCCATCCTTCCGCAAACATTTGCTCGGCTTTCAACCTGGCCACCACCACTTGTTCATGCCAATTCTGGTGATGCTGCAGGTTCAATGCATCTCCAGATTCTTCCTGCCACTGACCCATATACCATGATCCTCGAGTTTGATGGGAACATCTCAGTACGTCATGATATCTGATGTGGCACACAATTTGTAACTGTGTTTGTCAAGATTAATCAGCTTCGCGCCCTTTCTCCATCGCGGCAAATTGTACTTTACGATCAGTTGGTCGCCTTCATGGTCTTCAAAAGTCAGGCCATCAAAAACGAGCAAGATAACCATCCGATATACTCCTCATTGTCCCTTGCATTCAATGAGCGTGTGTTCGGTGCAGCTCAATTCCACACCGTACGTTCATGTCATATTTGGTTAGATAGTAACATAATTCTTTCGCTAGTGTTTCACTTCAAGCAACCATGACATCTCCCCGATAAATGTGATTGCTGGACTGTTTGCCAATCGCTCAGTATCCTCTGTTGATCAAATACTTGGTCTTCTTGATGCCACTCCTCCCACTGCCTTTAGCCTCAACAATCCTGGTTCTAATGCGAGATTGGACTACCTTGCGCTTGCCACCAAGTGGAACAATCATTTTAAACGATACCTTCGTGGCGTTGGTGTACCCCAAGGACCTGATGGTACTTCCTTTTTCGATGAAGAGGTCAACCAAGATCCTCTGTTCCGTGCAAAACTCTTTCTTCGCTGTGTCACAGGCAGCGGGTTTTTGCCCTTAGACCCTCTGCAAAAGATTGACGTGCGTATGGGCAAGACATAGCCAATTATTTCCCTCATTGACAGCTTGCTACTATGTGCAGATAAACTTTATCACTCGTAGTTCGCAGCCATTGGCATCAGCAGTCGTAAGTCACTTTCCCATTCAACTTTCCGCCACTCGTTTACACCATCCCCTAGGGGATTCACATTCATACCTGCTTTTTCCGCATCGACATTCTTTTGAACACAGAGACAGCGCAAATAATCAATCAAGATGTGCTTCCGGACACCTGTGTAGCTACTGACTTTGACAGGTGGATTCACTCCGCCATTGGAGGAACAGCATCCACTGTCTACAATGACACCTAGATAATTTTTCACTTGTCTCTTCCACGCCTCTGAGTTGTCACTCCTGTCTTGCACTCACCCTTCCAACATTCTACATTCACGAGATAATGTGATTGCGACACCACAATGACACTGTACAAGTTCCCTGTATTGACCTAGCCTAGTAATGCAAATTTGATGCTAATGATATAGTCGCACTCTGGACATTTTGGGTGCCAGGTCCTCTTTACTAAATTACAGTGTTCATGGGTTTAGTTGAGTGCGAGGTCCTCGCACTCAACTAGCACTCGTACGATGACATGAGCCACCAACCCTTTACCATGCTCCAAACTGCGGCCCGCATGGATCTTCTAATTCCTGCCCGCACTCAGCTAACACGTTTTACACCTCTAGCGCCAAGAGATGGTCCACACCTGACATGAGTCTTTTTTCCCTCACCAATTTCGCCTCGACGCTGAGCCCTACAGGCTCAACTCTCGACCCCGGGCTCGCAAGAGTCTCTGCTGCCATCGACTGTCGAGGATGGCAAACGTGCACACATCCCAGGCAGATTCGCAACCTCTACCGCCTCTACTGACTTCATCGCTGCTGTCGTCCAACACATCGTCCTCATCCATGGCAACGACCAACCCTCCTCCATCTGGAATTTCAGAGGCATCGCGTCTCTCCACGCAGACATGGCAACACGACCTCCTCCAGCTCTTCCACAACGCAAAGGATCGCTGCCCGGATGTTGTATGGGAGCTCCATCCGGACGACGATCATGGCTTGACAGAGGAAGTCTGGGGACACAAAGGTGAGCATGGTCGTCGCTGTTGTCGTCACCAGCTAATCCTTGCACAGCGATCGTGTATGCGCGTGCCCCGCCGTTGTTTCAGGGGCGCTACTTCTCCTTTTGCCCTCCGCCCATCATGTCCCCGACACCCTATTCCTCCACCCCGTCCCCTGCCCCCGTACAGTCTTCCGTATCGCTTACTTTGACACTCGATTATACTCACAATTCACGCTCACATTCCCCACTTCGCTCCGCCTCCCCTTCCCCATCCACTAACCAAGGCAGTATTCTCCGACTCTCCCAACAAACATCTCCAGCCCTCTTCTCTAACGAACTATAATACCTGTATATGGGAAAGGGCCTTGGAGTGACCTTCGAGTTCCTCTTTGACACCCCCGGACCACACGACGTCGACTACCCCGAAGAAAACCGCATTGACAAGCTTCGCAAAGATCTGAGATGCTCCACAGGCTCTATCACGCATTCCTTGGGTTCGGCAAGTACGAACGCATCGCAAACGCCAAGTGTACTCGACTTTGCACTTTCCGATGATGTCGTGAACAACTACCTTGAACGGGGTGCCCGGCGCACGCTTGTGGGCCTCTTTGGGGAAGGCTGGTGCAATTCCGAATTTGCCGCCTTACCTCAGAAGATATGAGACAGTGTCGTCAAGGGCGTTGGTAAGCGTACGACGCCCACCAACGTCTTCTCGCTTCTGTTCACTGCTCAACTGGGCGGGCGTCAAGGTGCCCATTGATACGTGGGTCGGCGATGTCACCGATGGCTGTGCATGGTGCAACGGCTCCTGGGGTGGCATCCGGTACTTTGACATTGGTGGGAACGGCTTCCGAATGGGAGTTTGGTACTGGGGAAGACACTCGTGCGCCTCGGCGGAGTGGAGCAACGGCACGTCGACGTTCAAGGGATTGAGCGGGACGAAGCGGGAGGGCGATCAGCTGCGCGTTGGGCTAGACAGGATGAAGCGGATGCGCAGCGCATTGCCTGCACAAGCAACTTGTCAGCGTCAGAATCCATGGGGCTGTTCGTGTTGCTGCAGCAGGTGTTGTACATGATGGACACCATTGGCGTGGATCCTTGAGATAGCCCAGCCTGCATGGGGCGGTGGTGTGCCCATACGACCTCACGTCGTCTATCCTCCTCCCACTCAGGGAGTACTTTCATATCCAGGATGACTTGTAATGAGGGGTGGACAACAATCCCTGAATACTGGTAAGTACGTCCCAGGTCATCCTTGTCCGTTTGCTTATTACCTTGACCAGGAATACCAATGGTATTCTGCAATATAAAGTCATCAAGAAAAGCACCACGAGTAGCTCTGTGACCGCCGGCACTGTTACTGATCTCGTAGATGATGGGGACCAGGGCTAAATTTTGCTTCCGTTGTCTGTTTCAAGTTGCCATTACATTTGTTTGTCATTTTTACTTTGTACTTTCCATCCAGTTTGGCAAGCTTCCCCCAATTCATTTCGCTGCATGTGCTGTTGACCATTGCATTGTTGGAACTGGAGAACAAGTTAATACTATGGTGTGAGGAATGCTAAGCGACATGGTAAGTAATAATGAGTGATGACACAGGTCGTATCGCCATGCACCAACATGCATATATTGCTGTCTGTATCATATAGAGGATCCTTAGGGGGTCTTTGAATGACCTGATTTTAGTGCAACAACTTGAAGTGATGCAAATGTACTGCCACCACCCAGTGGCCCTGGGCGTGATAAGTTAGCTGTTGCCTTGTTATCCACACTCTGGCGCGTTCTAGCCTCAGTGGCAACCACTTGTCATTTTGATTGGTGCAACTTGAACCATATCCATGGAACGAGACATCCAACACATTCTAGTACAAAACATTCACACGGCATTCGAAGAATTAGGGGTCCAGGTCTCAAGAACCCTTCGGACTCAGCTTGGAGATGCAGCTCGGCTCAATGAGCAGAAGCGGAGGTGTCTCCAATTTCTAGCTCATGTCCAACAAGTACGACTTGGCTCACTGTCCAAATCCAGGGATTTCTAACTTACTAGCAGCACCTTTCTATTTTCATGCCTGTTGACCGTGAAACTGTCCTTTCAAGTGTTGCCTCCATGATCCAATCGCTCGACACTGCAGTTGTTGCGTCATCTGAAGTCCCCGATGTTCAACCCATTCTTCCAGAGCTTGGAGCTGTGGAAAACAACGACTTTCACAGTGGGCGACCAAGGATTGATATCAACCCAAATGACCTCATTGCCCTTACATCTGGTCGCCGCGTCACCCGCACACATCTTGCTGAGCTGTATGGTTGTCATCCTCGCACAATCCGTCGCCGCCTTCTTGAATTTGGATTATCTGAGCCTGGACCACCAGTATTCACCACCGAAATTGATGACAGTGGTACTGCCGCTCGCATTTACCAGCCTGGATCCTCGTCAGAGCTCTCCACATTGTCCAATGAGCAGCTTGATGTGCTTATCTTATCTATATATCAACATTTTCCGTCATTTGGCCAAAGAATGATTGATGGATATCTCTTGCAACTGGGTCACCGAGTCCCTAGAAGTAGGGTAGAAGCATCTTACACCCGCGTTATTGGACCACCTACAGCTGCATTTGGACCACGTCGTATTCAAAGGCGAGTATACAAGGTTGCTGGGCCTATGGCACTTGTTCACCATGATGGACAGCATGGTATGCAATCTAATGATCATTTGGACGTGGTTCTAATGTGATTCCTGTGCTATAAAACACAGGTCTTATTAGATGGAGAGTTGTCATCCATGCATTTGTTGATGGTTTTTCACGCTTTGTACTTGGTATTCGCGCATCAAACAACAACCGGGCGGAAACTGTACTTGAACTGTTTGAAGACATTGCAGTCGTCCATGGTTATCCAAGCCGTGTGCGTGGTGACCATGGGACTGAGAACTTGCTTGTAGCCGCGCGAATGGAAGAGCTCAGGGGTGTTGAACGAGGTTCCTACATTTGGGGCCGGTGCGTGCACATCAACTGTTCCAAGATTTTAAACTTAATCTGTGGTGCAGGAGTGTTCACAACATCCGAATTGAACGTTTATGGGTAGACGTTACAAGTGGGCTAGGTCTCAAGTGGAAACAATTTTTTCAAATGCTTGAAGCTTCAGATGGCCTCGACATCAACAATCAAGCCCATATCTGGTTGTTGCACGAGCTCTTTCTACCCATAATCAACGAGGAGATGGCACAGTGGGCTGCTGCATGGAACTGCCATGTTATTCAGCAACGAGGCGAGCAGCACCTATCTCCCCATGCCATGTTTGTGGAGGGTGTAATCGAGCATGGACAGCGAAGTCTTCATCTGTTCAACGAGAATGAAGTTGACGACATCAACGAGTATGGGATAGATTGGCAAGATCTTGAGAATCACAACATCCGCTCGCATCACGACACCAACAACTTGCAGATGGAATCAGACGAGGACAATCCATTCATCTTGAATCAACCCGAGCAACTCTCTCATGTTGAAGTTCCTAACACGTCCTGTCCCTTCAATCAAATACGACTGCAGGAGTTTGCCCACCACCTCCAACCGCATCTCGAGCAAGTACAAGTAGACATGGAGTCGCGTCGTCTGCTTTGGATTGAGGCACTCGCTGCTGCGATTGCAACCACTCAGATTTAGAGGAAGAAGGGTCCCAATCTGATAGAGGGTTTGAGAGGGAGTGACGGAGGTGGGTAGAGATGGGACCTACAATGTTGAATGAGAGGGCCAAAGTCATCTTGTATATAATGGAAGAATTTGACGAACGCGGACCAGTGGACTCACTCTCACCGAT